>JAPQNM010001944.1:2500-19473 GCA_029783475.1 Metacarcinus magister | reverse complement strand
GTGCGGCGCTCCCGGCTGACCCAGCATGAGCCAGCATCGAGTACGTGTGTGGGCTTTGCCACCCGTTCTCAGGAAACGGGTATCTCACGTTCTCTATGAACAGAGTGTGGGAAGAGGAGCGAGTGCCAAGTGACTGGAATGAATGCAGTGTGACACTCATCCATAAAGGAAGTCATACGAGCAAGAGGGAAATTAAGAATTATAGGCCAATTTCTCTAGGAAACACAGTAAGGAAAGTGTTTAGTGCTGTGTTAAATGAAAGGCTGTGTTAGATTTAGGAAGTAATTTTGCTGCGTTCTTTGTATGTTT
Source organism: Metacarcinus magister (assembly GCA_029783475.1). Classification (NCBI taxonomy): domain Eukaryota; kingdom Metazoa; phylum Arthropoda; class Malacostraca; order Decapoda; family Cancridae; genus Metacarcinus; species Metacarcinus magister. The sequence goes on along the minus strand of JAPQNM010001944.1, from coordinate 19,164 downwards.
TCTTTCACAGATGTTGCCGGTTTAAAGGCTTGGTCTTTTGGGGCAACTCTGTTGTTGAATGGCGGAAGTGTTGCCTTTTGAACGGCAATTCCTGATGTTAACTTTTTTGCAGTCTTGGTCTTTTATATGTTTTAAGATGTTAATTCTTTTCTTTTATTGTTTCTCATCTGCCAAAATTTATATAGCATCCTTTTGTTTTCCTCTGCGGTGTGGTTAGTATATAGAATGTTGCCAATCAAAGGGTGTTCATTTTCTTGGTGGGGCTGCTGCAGTATTGGGTTTCTTTTTCTTTCTTGGCTGTATGCTGAGCAGTGCAGGAAGAAGTGCTTCAAATCTTCAGTGTTGTGCCCGCACATTATACATTCAGTAGCTTCATTTTAAAACCTCTTCCTATCGGCCAAGTTCATTGTGTTGCTTCTACACTTAATTAGTAGTACTGAAGCTTCCCTGTTATCATACACTCTTTCTTGGCCACCCATTTAATTTCTCCATTCTTTATACCATTTCAGATTTGTTTTATCTTCCATTTCTTTCTTCCATACTTTTGTATCCCACATTCTTACTTTGTTTCTAATCTCGTCTTTTGTAACCATACTTCCTCTTATGTCAATCATTCTTCTGTCGTCCATTAAACCTTTTATCCATCTATTCTTCTTCCCCTGCACTCTCATTTCTTCCACCACTCTCTCAATCAATCTATTCCCTTCACCCCTCAAAATGTGTTGTAAGTACTTCAGCTGCCCTTCCATTATCCTTGCCTTCATTCTAGATATTCCTATCTCTCCCCTCAGTGCTGCTCCTTGTGCATATCTTGGAGCTCCCAGGATTTTATGACTCACACTGTTCTCTATTCTTTGTAACTGCTCTATCTCCTTTTGAGTAAAATCCATCACGTTAATCACATACAGAATTGCAGGGAGTGCTAAACTCTTCCAATAAGTTTTTCCTATTAATAATTTTGAGCAGCTTCTAGCAATTACTGAATAGGTCATATTAGCCATTTGCACTGCCTTCTCTATCATTAACTCTTTATGTTGTTTGAAAAAATTTTTGCCATCATTAATAGTGATACCTAGGTATTTAATGTTATTGGTAACTTTTATGCCTGTTATTTCCTGAGGTTGTTGAGTTGAGTTGATAGGCGGGAGAATGCCTTTGACGCGGCACTGCCTGATGTATTTTCCTACAGTCTGGGTCTTAAATGCCAATTTTTTTCATTTTTATGGTTCTAGTTTTCCAAAAATTAAATAAGGTTCTTTTGGTTACCTCAAAATCTTTTATTTGATTGGTAAAGAGCAGGCTCTCCAGGACTTGTTCATCTTTTTCAGGATAGGGTTGTTGAAGGGCTTGGTTCTTTCTTCTCTCCTCAGTGTAAGCGGGACAGTGCAAGATAAAGTGGGCCAGATCTTCATATTCATTATCGCACATGATACATATTGTTGATTCATTTTGGAATCTCTTCCTGTCACCTAAATTCATATATATTATTGCTTCTGCACTTAAATAAAATCATGGCAGACTCACTATTGTCATATACTCTTTTTTGTCCTCCCATATCTTTTTTCCATTCCCTATACAATTTTAGGCTAGATTTTTCATTCAATTCTTTTATCCATTGTTTTGTATCCCATTCTCTCACTTTCGTTTTTATTTCTTCAGTTTTCATTTTATCTCTCACTCCTGTTAGCTTCCTGAACTCTACACACCCTTGATCCATTTACTTTTTCTTTGCTCTTTTATTACTTCAGCTATTCTTCCAAGCAATTCATTCCCCTCGTCCTTCATACAGTACTCCAATGACTTTATCTGGCCTTCCATTATCCTGGCTCTCATGCTACACATTCCAATTTCTCCCCTTAAAATTTATTCCTGTGTGTACCTAGGTGCCCCCATAATTTGTCTACCTACACTATTCTCAATTTTTTTTTGTTTCTTTATTTTCTGCTTATTAAAATCCATTATATTTGATCCATAAAGTATAGTTGGTAGTGCTACACTTTTCCAATATGTTTTACCTATAAGCAATCTTAAGCAACTTCGTGCTATAACTGAGTATGTTAGATTTGCCATTTTTACTGCTTTTTCTAATACTAATTCTTTCTGAACTTTGAAACTGTTTCTGCTATCGTTTATTGTAATTCCTAAGTACTTTATTTTATTTTCGACCTTGATCCCTGCAATATCCATTGGCTTATCTCTCATGTTAAATATAATAATATTACTCTTCTCTTTGTTTATCTTTAAACCACACTCTCTACTGACCTTTGTAACTGTATCAACTACCACCTCTGCATTCTTAATACTATCGGTTAGAAGCATGCCGTCATCTGCAAAGAACAATGATGTAATTTGAAATACTTCATCCTCAAATCCTTTATTTAGTTCTTATAATTTCTTCATAATTTTATAAGTTACAAGCTTGAAGAGAGCAGTTGATAGAGTGCACCCCTGTCTTATACCGCTTGTTACTGCTATTGAAAGTTTCTGGTCTTCCTCTAACTTCATCTTAATTATATCTCCATCATACAACTTTGCTATTAGCTCCATTACCTGGGAATTTATCTTATACTCCATTAAAATCTCAATTAAACTGTCTCTTTTTATACTATCAAATGCCTTTGTAAAATCTATTGATATTACTATTAACGGTTTCCTATTTTCATATGGTTGTTCTATACATTACTTCAAGATAAAAATATTGTTTTCTATCCTTCCCCCAGTTGTGAAACTTGCCTGTGTGTCCTTCCCCCAACAATTTCTCTGTATATGTTCCTCTATGGTCATTTTTATCACTAACATTGTTAATTTATAAGTAATATTAGTTAATGGAATTGGTCGAAATTCGTTAGCTTTTGGCTTTCTTGTCTTGGGTATCATGATCGTATTTGATTCCTTCCAACCAGGAGGGATATTACTGGATTTTGAAACGTGTTGCATCATGTCAACTAACTTTTAATAGTTCTCCGCTTTCTAGGAATACTTTTATAAATTCTGGTTTAATTTTATCTGGCCCTGCTGCTTTCTTTAATCTCATCTTTTTCATACATTATGTTACTCTTTTTTCATTAATAATGTTTTCCTGTAAACTAACAACTCCCCTTTCTACTTTTAGGGCCATCTCCAAATGTTCTCTTAAAGTATCACTACAGTTTTCAACATTGTTTATATTGACATCATCTTCTCTTTTAACCCAGTATTGTACGCCTTCTTGAATTTTTTGTTCTATACTTTCTTCTTCTCGTTTATATTCTTGTTTAACTGATGCATTCCAAATCATCTTAATATAATTTCTGTGTTTTCCATAAATATCTTTCCAGTATTCGTTTACTGCCATTTTTGCCTCCTCTCTCTAGCTTTTTACCATCAATTCCATATACATTGTCCAAAAGAACTTCCTTATCCTTTACTTTTTTCCCCTTTAACATTTTCATATATTTCCATATATTCTTCCCATTGCTTTTATCCTCTCTTATCTCTTTAGCCATTTTCTCTTCATGCTTATACATTTAATTCTTTATTATTAGTTGCACTTTAGTCTTCAGATTCTTCCAAGGTTCCTCCTCTTTTCTACTTTTTGCATTCCGTCTTATCCTATTTAGTTTTTGTCTTTCTTTTATTTATTTCTTAATTTCCTCTGTAAACCAAGGTGACTCGTTCTCCTTATCCTTACCTACTGCTTTCTTTCTCTCATATTTGTATTTCTTTTTCAGTATCCTTTCTGTTGTGCTCATAACAATTTTCTCTAAATCTGCCATATCATTCACCCTGTTTTGCCTTAGGTCGTTTTCCAACTCTTCTTTGTATCTTTGCATAGAGTCTTTGTCAGTTTTATAATATTCCCTGACTACCCATTCTTCTCCCTTATAAGCCTTTTTATTTCTTTTAATATCCATGTATATCTCTACTAGATTATGATCTGATATATCAAATTGCTCTTTCTCTTCGTCTATTTTCATCTTCACAAATTTATCATACAATTTGTCTGACAGTAATGCAAAATCAATGACACTTCTTTGACTGTCTCTTCCCCATGTAAGTATATTCCCCTTGACATCTTTGATCATCATTCAACATGATTAATCTGTACTTCTCCATCCAGTCCATTATCATTCTTCCATTTTCATCTAATTTCTGTTTTCCTTTAAAACCTACATGACCATTATAATCCCCTACTATTATTATAGGTTGTTCACTGTTTTCTATTATCTTTTCAATTTCTTTTCTCATGTTTATGTTTCTTTCTTTGTCACTTACACTGAAATACACTACAATCATATAAAGATTCCAATTGTTAATAACTCCTTTTAAAAACAATAAATCCTTACATTTTGTCTCTACCTTGGTAAAGCTAACACCTTTATTATTCTGGAATAGGACCATTAATCCTCCACCTTTTTTTTATCATTTAATTCTCTCATATTTTCAACTATATTAATTTTGTTACTAAAGTTAACATCCCTTATCTATTTTTGGGTTTCGGTCAAACACACTATACTATTACTACTTACTAATTCCACCACCTCTTTTACTTTTACCTTTGTTAAACCCTGGATATTAATTACTTTAATAATTAGATTATCCTCATATATGTTGTTTATTGTTTCACTTACAGGCTTACTAGTACCAAGTCAGTATCTCGGGTTAGGTTTGCCTGCTAGTACTGATACCACTTTTCCTCGTTTGATATCCATTTATCCCCTGTCATAGGGTTTTTTGTCTACACTCCCTTTACAATTTATTGTAAGTAAGTAACAATATAATTATTATGTAGAACTCGTGATGATAAAACTGTAGGATATGTACCAGCCTTCCGACACCAACCTCTATTCACTCACCTTCGGAGGCTCTGTAGGGCCTAAGTTTAAATCTTAATGTACCCAGAGTGTTTGGCTAAGTAAACAAGTAGACATACTTCTTTAGTTTATTTAAATAAGTTCACCCTGAAAAAGAAGTCATGATTAAGACTCACACCCCATTCACTCGCTACCTGGCTATAAAACTTAATTGTAAGCCTTACGAGTTTCCTTACTCCACTTAAGACCTTCCTCTCTCGAGGAGGTAGTGTGTACGCGTGCACGCGTACACACGAGGGCGCGAGTGCGCGCGGGAGTACACACGAGGGCGTGGGCGCGCGCGGGAATACACACGAGTGCGTGGGCGGCTCGCAGGCGTGGGTAGCTCCACCGCTCCACAAGACACTCCACTCTCCTCACACTTCCACCTCAGCTCCACACCCGGTTTCTTCTGCAAAGAAACTCCAAGAAACTCCACCTCTCTCCACACAGCTAGACTCAGAGTCACTCCACTCAGAGACGACTCCACTAGCTAGCTCCACATAAAGGCTCAGTCTCACCCAGACGATTCCTCTCTCTCATGAGGCAGGACAAAACCAGACTCCCCTTAGAGACAACTCCACCTAATCCACTTAGCTAAACTCTGGTAGCTGTACGTGATTCCACTTCACACAGCAAGACTCAGAGTTACGTGGCTAGATGGTTCCTACCATTTCCACTTAGCTACTCCACTCACTAGCTCAGCCTCTCCACACAAGGCAACTCCACTAGCTAGCTAACTCCACGTGGCTCCACGTGGCTCCACTTACCTTCACTCCACCTCACTCACCACCTAATCCCCACCAGTTTCTTCCCAAAGAAACTCCACGCAATTCCTCACGCCACCATGCAACTGCAGTCCACCCTTTGGACTATGCAAGATTGCAATGGCGACGCGAGTAACAGCGTGGAAAAAGAATTTCACCCCAACCTGACCTCTCTCAGTCTATGCGCCACACCAACTGACCTCTCTCGGGCAGCGTGGGTCAGAGCGGCGGCGTCTCCGCGCCCAGGTCACTGACATGCCACAAACTGCCAGAAGGCGATCTCTGGTTGTGTTAATTCGCATAACACAACCCCAAATTAACATGCGCGTAAATGTTACACATCATGCAACTATCTCTACAATTAAGTAGACCTGCTTGCATGCAGAAAATGTCTCCCAGCCTGATAATACCCCCCCCATGGAGATAAAGCATTTTGGTTTCAACTCAACCATTGTCTAAAATGCCCCGATCTGATTGGGTCAGGCACGGCTACTTTTTGTGACTCACCGAATAAATATTCGGCTTAAAATTAGCGTCCCCACGTGTGTGGTAGGCACAGTTAAACATACCAAGCCCCCAACGTACTTTACCCATGGGAGCTCACCTCTGACACGTAGCTCAAATTCCACCCATGACACCCCTTCCTTCCTTTTGTTTGATAGTTCGTCTGTAAGTCTGTCGTTTTCCTCTCTTTCATTTTTTGTCAAATCAGGAGCTATTATGACCTCATTATAATTTGAGTCTTCCTTGTCTTTCAGATCTCTACTCCCCATTTCACACCTATTTCATTCACTTCTACTACCACTGCTCTCTCTTTCCTGCTATCAGGTTTCCCTAATCATTCTTATTTAATACTGTGACATCAAGAACTAGATCAAGATCATTGAAGTTTCAGGAGTATGTATATTGATACAAACAGATTGGGTGAAGAGTGAAAGAGGGGTTAGGCAAGGATGTATTCTGTCACTAATTTTATTTATTATGTACACAGAAGAACTAGCAGTCAGGTTGAGAAGAATGAATGCAGGAGTGAGAGTTGGGAGAGACAAGGTATGCATGCTATTGTATGGAGATGATGTGGTAGTCATGAGTCAATCTACAAAGCATTTCTCTGTTTACTGTTGTAAGCTTTCTCTATATCTAGAAAATCTAAATACAGTTTACTTCATCATTCTTTTTCCTTTCAATCATTTAATTCACAACAAATACATTATCCTCTGCTTTTCTGTCTACTCGGAAACCATTCTGCTCTTCATTCAGCACTCCTACTCTCTCAATCCATTTACACAATCTTTCATTCAACACAGCACAGAAGACTTTGCCTACTGTGTTCACAAGAGCAATTGGCTTATAATTCTTCAACTCATTTTTGCTCCTATATCATCCCTTATGAAGCAGTGTCACTCTACATTCATTCCACTTTCTCGGTAGCTTCTCTTCTTCCCACGCTCGGTTAAATAGTTCTGTCATCCTATTAATCACCACCTCACCACCATTCTTATAAAATTCATATGGGATATTATCCGGTCTTGCTGCCTTACCATTCTTCTGTCTTTTCACACATTTCTCAACCTCCTCCCTTCTGATCCTTTCATTCAACTCATTCGCATCCTTCCTTTCCAGTGTCAAGGCCCCTTCTCTCACTTCGAATACCTCACCTACATTTCCTATATCTTCCCAAAACTCTTTAATCAACTCCCTGATTTAATTCTTATCTGTAATACATTCACCATTCACTTTCAACCTTTCGACGTTTTCACTGTCTGACATGCTTTCCCCTCTCCCTCAAGGCTTGAATGGCGTTCCTTTCACACTGCACTTTTGCATCTCTTATCTTTCGCTTCGTCAATCGCTGCTGCTTCATATATGTTATCCATGCACTCTGGTATTCACCCTCAGCCTCTTCACTCTCATGCCTCCTTTTCTTTAACAGCCTACATTGTTTGTTTAACCTCTTACGCTCCTTTCTCGCAATCCATAATATCTTCATTCCACCATGGCTTGTTTATCCTCTTTCTTTCAGTCATTCTTACAAACTCTATCTTACTGGCCCTAGCACTTCTCACATTTTCTGTCAATCTCTCATTCACATTCTTTCACTCAAACATACTTGAAAACTCTCCCAGTTCACATCCTTCGGCCTCCATTTCTTCTTCAGCACCTTCCTTTTCTTTTCATTTTTGCCTACCACCATACAGTCCACTAAAAGCATATTGTGATCCGACACAATAGCAATCATCCCGTCTTTATCAATCCACATCCGAGTAACACTTTCACGCATCTTCTCATTCACTAACATAAAATCAATCGCAGACTCCTGATTTCTAAATCCATCTCATCTATGAACTCTGCAAGCATTGTAGCAGCGCGTTTCATTTAGCGTTTCTGCTTCACTTCCGTTTTCTAATCTTTTAAATCCTATCTTACTCACACACATTTATGTATATCTGTCATAATTAAAATTTGTCAATACTTTTTCCATTACATAAATTTCATTACATCATATTATTGTTTTTATTTTGTTTATCATCCATATGCTTTTCATCACTGTGTGCATTCCCATCATATTTATATCATATAACTTGTAAATTTCAATGTAAGTAAATGAAAATATTGTATATATGCTCAAGAATATTTGAATAAATCAGAAAGAAATATCAATTGTTTGTCTTATTGTATTCATCAATGGAAGGGGTTTTGGCTTAAAGGACTCATTACTGCCTTGTGTTACAAAGTTTGCCACTGACCTTAAGAGAAGGCAACATCACGTACTTGCTCCGTTGTGTCAGTAACACCATATCCATAATGGAAAAATAAAGCAACAGGATCTTACCATTCCAATTCACTAGTTCCCCTAACATACCTAAATGTGCATTCATATCACCCATCACCATCACTCTCTCCGTCATGTTCTCTTACAACTTTCTTAAGATCCTATACTTCATACTGTTATCCCTCTCTTCTCTTTCACCCTCAACTGTCCTGACTTATGTATTCTACTCTTACAGCTAACACATCCTCACTCATGGCACTGTTTTCTACATCTATCTCATCAACCTTAAGGTTCCTTTCTTTCCTGTGAAGGAAAGCTGCGCCTCCTCTCACTGTTTAATGTTTTTTCTGTCCCTTTCCAATCATTACATACTCACTACTGTCATTATATATTGTGAATATTGATTTGGGAAGTTCGGTTAATCGTTTATTTTCTTTCTTAGTTTGTGTTTGGTTAGGTTAGGTTTAGGTCTCTCTCTCTCTCTCTCTCTCTCTCTCTCTCTCTCTCTCTCTCTCTCTCTCTCTCTCTCTCTCTCTCTCTCTCTCTCTCTCTCTCTCTCTCTCTCTCTCTCTCTCTCTCTCTCTCCTCTCTCTCTCTCTCTCTCTCTCTCTCTCTCCTCTCTCTCTCTCTCTCTCTCTCTCTCTCTCCTCTCTCTCTCTCTCTCTCTCTCTCTCTCTCTCTCTCTCTCTCTCTCTCTCTCTCTCTCTCTCTCTCTCTCTCTCTCTCTCTCTCTCTCTCTCTCTCTCTCTCTCCTCTCTCTCTCTCTCTCTCTCTCTCTCTCTCTCTCTCTCTCTCTCTCTCTCTCTCTCTCTCTCTCTCTCTCTCTCTCTCTCTCTCTCTCTCTCTCTCTCCTCTCTCTCTCTCTCTCTCTCTCTCTCTCTCTCTCTCTCTCTCCTCTCTCTCTCTCTCTCTCTCTCTCTCTCTCTCTCTCTCTCTCTCTCTCTCTCTCTCTCTCTCTCTCTCTCTCTCTCTCTCTCTCTCTCTCTCTCCTCTCTCTCTCTCTCTCTCTCTCTCTCTCTCTCTCTCTCTCTCTCTCTCCTCTCTCTCTCTCTCTCTCTCTCTCTCTCTCTCTCTCTCTCTCTCTCTCCTCTCTCTCTCTCTCTCTCTCTCTCTCTCTCTCTCTCTCTCTCTCTCTCTCTCTCTCTCTCTCTCTCTCTCTCTCTCTCTCTCCTCTCTCTCTCTCTCTCTCTCTCTCTCTCTCTCTCTCTCTCTCTCTCTCTCTCTCTCTCTCTCTCTCTCTCTCTCTCTCTCTCTCTCTCTCTCTCTCTCTCTCTCTCTCTCTCTCTCTCTCTCTCTCTCTCTCTCTCTCTCTCTCTCTCTCTCTCTCTCTCTCTCTCTCTCTCTCTCTCTCCTCTCTCTCTCTCTCTCTCTCTCTCTCTCTCTCTCTCTCTCCTCTCTCTCTCTCTCTCTCTCTCTCTCTCTCTCTCTCTCTCTCCTCTCTCTCTCTCTCTCTCTCTCTCTCTCTCTCTCTCTCTCTCTCTCTCTCTCTCTCTCTCTCTCTCTCTCTCTCTCTCTCTCTCTCTCTCTCTCTCTCTCTCTCTCTCTCTCTCTCTCTCTCTCTCTCCTCTCTCTCTCTCTCTCTCTCTCTCTCTCTCTCTCTCTCTCTCCTCTCTCTCTCTCTCTCTCTCTCTCTCCTCTCTCTCTCTCTCTCTCTCTCTCTCTCTCTCTCTCTCTCTCTCTCTCTCTCTCTCTCTCTCTCTCTCTCTCTCTCTCTCTCTCTCTCTCTCTCTCTCTCTCTCTCTCTCTCTCTCTCTCTCTCTCTCTCTCTCTCTCTCTCTCTCTCTTTTTTTTCGCGCGCGCGCTCTTGGATATTTTTCGGGTGCAACTTTCGAGGCCTGACTGACCCGAGGGACCTTTGGTGGTGCTTGTGTTTGCGAGGACCCCACCGCCTCCCGCCGAGGGTCAGGTTTATCCGGGTCACTGGCACGGCCGCCCGACACTGTTACGAGGAACTGCGGTGCATTGGGGGGAGGGGAGGAAACAGGGAGAAAGGGCCGGGGAGAGCAGAGTATCAGAGCAGTGATCGCCCGCCCGGACAGTGAAACCAGGCCCCCCGTTGCTGCTATCACGCTTCTTGCCCTTACATTAAATCGCTGTCCAGCCTTCTCTCGCTGCTTCATCCCGTCACCCAATAGGAAAAGACAAACACATTGCGTCTATTGCTCAAGCACCCTCTAGTGAGCACCGGCACCTCCTACCACCAAGGGGATAAGATAGTCACCTGCATGCTCTGAAAATCCCCCTTCATGGCCTCCTTCATCCCCATCAAGCAGACGTGGACTGTGTTTTGTGGACTGATCCGTGTCCTCGCCTTCTTCCTCCTTCGTGACGTTCCTTCCTACCTTGTTGTATCAGGCCCGCAGGAGCTTTGGGGAGGCAGAGAGAGATGACCAGGATAGGGCGGGGTGAGGTGCCTCCACGTGGCACCGCAGAGGCAAGTTCGTCATCTTCGTAAAATTGCAGAACTTTCTTAGGCTACTGAAAACCGAGGATCCCGCGACTGATAACTTTATCCTCGAAGTAAAGAAAGAAGGAAAGGTTATCATGTGGCATCGCAAGTCACGGACAGAAGGAGAAAAACGCGATTACGTTAATGAGGAACAGGAAGTGGATGTTACTGACGAGGCGGACGAACAACAGCACAGTAACACGGACGAAGAATACGCTAGCTGTGACGAGGAAGAGTACCAAAGTTTGACCGAGGAAGAGTGTGTTATCGACGAGACGGAGGAACAAGAACACAGTAACACGGACAAAGAATACGTTTGTTGTGACGAGGAAGAAGTCATCCTCCCCGCCCAGGAGGAGGGTGACCAGGGGCAGGAAGAAGGTGCCACTGCCACCCCTGATCAGGAGGAGAATGAGTCCGAGTCTGAGCGAGTCCGAGCAAGAACACCAGATCCACAGCCTCCCAAGAGCCTTTGTGTAGAGATCGTTGTAACCTCGGTATTCTTCGTAGTGATGGTGGTGTTGGTGGTGTTGTTGCAGCAGGTGTTGGAGGCGATTGACACCCTTACACTGGAAAAAATTGTCGTGGTTCTGTGTATGGTTTGGGCAGTAGCGTTTGCCTTTATGATGTTCGCGTTGTGACGGAAGGACGTCGGGCAATTGGAAGTGAGCAGGACTGTGTACGAGGAAGAGGAGGAAGAAGAGGAAGAGGAGGACGACGACCTACAGTTCCTACGTCGTCGCGTCACATTTTTAACCGAGAAGGAGCTCAACGCCATTGAGCTCGGACGTTACCTTGGACGTGGTGGATATGGCTCCGTAATGCAAGCGGTGTACCAGGGCACCGATGCCGTCATCAAGGTGTTCCTGGAGCAGGATCATATGCATATCATGCTGAAAGAAGCACGCACCCGCGGGGGGTTTTTTTGTTTTTTTTTGTGTTTTTTGTTTGTTTGTTGTTGTTTTTGTTGTTTGTTTTTTTTTTTCGGTTTTTTTTTTTGATTTTTTTTTTGATTTTTGTTTGTTTTTTTGTTTTTTTTTTTTTTGTTTTGTTTTTTGTTTTTTTGTTGTTTTTGTTTGTCGTGTTTTTTTGATTTTTTCTGTTTTGTTTTTTTTTTTTTTTTTTTTTGTAGTGTGTTTGATTGTATGTTGATTTGTTTGGTTTGTTTTGATGTCTGTTTTGACTTGTTTGGTTGTGTGGTTTTTTGATTTTGTTTGTTGATGTATTTTTGTTGATTTTTTCTGATGATTTTGTGTTTTTTGTGTTTGTGCTTTTGACCACTGTTTTGATTGTGTTTCTTGATGTTTTTTGGTGAATGTGATTTTTGATTTGTGATGTTTTCTTTTCTCTTTTGTTGCTTTGTTGATTTGATTGTTTGTTGTGTTGTGTTTGATGTGTGTTTGTTTTGTTTTTGAGTTTTTATTTTGGTGTTTTCTGATGTCTTTTTTGATTTGTGTTTTGTGTCTTTTGATTGTTTTGTGGGATGTGTGTGTTGTTCGTTTTCTGTTTTTTCTGTTTTGTTTTTTTGATTTTTTTTTTTTTTTTGCGTGTGTGTGGGTTTTTGTGTGGTTGCATGTGTTTTTTTGGTTGATTTGATTTTCTGTGTTTTTTTTTTTTGTTTTTTTTTTTTGTGAATTTGTGCTTTTTTTTTTTTTTTTTTTTTTTGTTTTTTTTTTTTTTTTTTTTTGGTTATTTTTTTTTTTTGTTTTTTTTTCTTGGGGGGGGGGTTTTTTTTGTTATTTTTTGTTTTTTTTTTTCTTTTTTGATTTTGTTTTTTTTTTTTTTTTTTTTGTTCGTTTTTTTTTTTTGTTTTGTTTTGTGATTGTTTTTTTTTTTTGTTGTTTTGTCGTTGATTTGTTGTGTTTTTTTTTTTATTGTTTTTTTTGGTGTGCTTGGATTTTTTTCTTTTTTTTGTTTTGTTTTTTTTTTTGTTTGTGATTTTTTTTGAAGTGGATGGGGCAGGCGGCCACCGCGGGTTCTGGCCACTATGCGAGGGAACCATTAGCTATGTTCAAGAGTTTGTTGGCGAAACGTACAGCAAATTCTGCGTAAATGTTCCGTGGAAGAGTTCCTGGATCCCTTGTGTGCATCTGCCTCCGGTTGCAGGAAATGCACGACAAGGGAGTCGTTCACATGACTTAAAATTGGACAACATCACCTACACTGGCAGCGTCAAGGAGCCAGTGTTTCACCTCATCGACCTGGCTGGGCTGGTGGCGTGGGTCGTGTCGCCACAGACTTAGTGCCATGAGTGTGTGGAAGCCGACGACCACGAAGACAAAGAGTGGCGAGAGGATGAGAAACACTTTATCTTCCCTATAAGTGGATGGCACCGGGAGGGTGTTGCCGAGCCGGCGGGTGTGGCCTTCAGGAGAACGTGTTCAGTTTGGGCTTCATGCTTCAGTGCTTGATGGAACACTGCCGCCAGGACTTCCTCACGTCCCATCTAAGGAGGGTGACTAGCTCAGCACTCAGCGAGACCCGAGGCGTCGTGAGCAAGAGCATCGTGAGCCTCAAAGGCAAATTATGGCGCATCACCTGGAACAACAATTCCATTTCTACGAGACAGAGAATGATTCTTCATCTTAAACAAGTTTTTCATTGGTGAGTGTTTACGAACAATGTGTAAGCTGTGGATTGCCTGCTACTTTTTAACCAGAAAGTCACTCATGAAGAACAAGAGTGTGTGTGACCACGTAACAAACCGTGGCCTCCTTAAACGTAGTCACACCTCGCACATCGTCACACTGTCACACTTTATCACGGTATCACAAAAGTGTGATTCCAACCATCGTATGCGCCTTAATATATAAAATGTAGTGTCATTCTTTCTAAAGATGGCGAAGCGTCAAGACGTTAACCAGGAAAGTTCTTGGTGTTGTTTAGAGAGGAACAAAAGCAATGAAGAGGGAGTGTTCTTCTCAATCGGAGGAAAGAGAATCCTTCATCAAGATAAAGAAACGAAAACATCATGGAAAAGTTATCTGATGACAGTGATTCCTTAGTGATACTCAAAACATCGTCTGTGTGTGTGTGTGTGTGTGGTGTGTGTGTGTGTGTGTGTGTGTGTGTGTGTGTGGTGTGTGTGACAGATTCTAGTGTTAAAAGAGACTCGTTGGAAGCGGAATCCGGCAAGAAAAGGTCATGCTCTTCAGCCTCAGAAAATAACGAGTGCCCGCTGTGAGCACTTCCTATCTAACACTTAAGTAACGTTGATCAATGAACAAACTTATTGTTGAAAACCATTACTTCATTAATTACTTGGCACTTTTTAAAAATTGACAGTATTAACGCATTTAATAAGACGGCGTCATGATACCTGCAAGGATATTGTAGTTATTTTGCAGTTGTAGTTATTTGTGTTATTTTTGTAGTTGTGGTATATTTCATTAGATAAATATATTAAATACAACTATATGGTCTATATGTATATACCTAGTGGAGGGACTATTTAATAACATTTAAATTTAATTTGTTATATACATGTAATTGTATTTTCTCTATCCTCATTTTCAATACAAAGTGGCTGTTGCGCATATGTGCACTGTAAAAAATTTCTGTTTTTTACAGACTTTTATCTGTATATACCAAACAGATAAATCACTGTAATTGAAAATACAGTTCAGACCGTTGTACGCGATAAGCATTTTCCTTTTAATGTCGTTATCTCTTCAGAGCATTCATTGCTAATGTTTACAATCTAGAAAAAGATGTGACGAACCACCAGGACATCTTATTATAATCAAACAGTATTTAATTATGATAATAGGATTACAGGAAAATAACTGTATTTCAGAATACAGTTAGACTGTAAATGGTATAGATTATTTATATTTTGTTTGTGATATTCAAAGATTTACTCTTAGTGAAACATTTGAAATACACGCTAATTCTTTACAGATACATTAATGAACATGACAATGTCTTATAAAGTAGTAAAAGACGGTTCTTTGAAAGCATTGATTCATATTGCGACGCTTGGCATTTACCACTCCAAATCATTGTCAGGTATTGCTTATTGTTCGTGTTATTGCGGCTGTAGCTTATATAACTTTCAGCGCAAGGTAATGAGTTGAAAACTAATGAAGGTAAAAGAAACATTTGGTGCAAATGTGATTTGGTCGGTTATAGACACTCTGTAGAGAAGAGATTATGAGAAGAGAATATCCATCATCATCATCATCATCATGGTGCTGTGGGAGAGCAAGACAATGGATTGTACGGTAAGTAACTATTATTTCTCTCTCAGTTGATCTTTAAAATAATTATGTTATTAAGGAAGCGTGGCAAATAGAATAAAAGAGTATAGCGTGGCAAATTGAATAAAAGAGTGAAGGTAAACTGGTACACAATATCGCGCATCACAGTCGTCAGTTGTTATGATTTGAGTGGCACGGCGCGCGGCGCCGGCGAGGCGCGGCGCGCCAAGTTCCGCCCAACCACCACTTCCTGCCCAGAAGTGACTGGTATGATGGTGTGACTGGTATCCCCGTCGCCCCTCGCCTACCTGACAAAGACACAAGCAGTGAGCTGTTCTCCTTTCACGATCAGGAGTATGTATTGTAAGTGGGAGATTGGTTTTCCTGAACGTAAAGCACTTCCACATACCATAGTATATATTGTCTTTAATCTTTCAAACTCAACAGATTACATAGACTATATATATAATATATATATATATATATATATAATATATATATATATATATATATATATATATATAGTGATATGCATATAGATGTTGAAAGAGTATTCCTGTGTGTTCCATTATAAAGATGACAATACCATGTTCATTATGTACACTGTCTTTATCCTTTCAGATGTTTTGTAAGCATCAACCCAGACAGTGGCAGCAGAGAGGTGGAACTTTACTACATTTTCCAATGATATTTTAACGTACTTCTAAATGGAACATTCTCGATTATTTTTCTATCATTATAATATTCAGGTAAGGAATTTGACCAAAAATATTATATGAAATATTTTTATACTTTTATATTGTATCACATAGGGGTGAAATCTACACTCAAGATATGAATAGTTGCCACAGTAAGTGTCATTAAGTAATGTCTGTCATGAGGAATACTTCAATAAAATATAAACCTTTGTACATGAAAATCAAATGCATATTAATATCAATTACTTTGTATTATTCTTTTCCAAAGGAGATGGTTTCCACAGTGATTCACAAATATTCATGAACTGACTTTATTTTTTTTTGTACAATATTTTACTTGAATTTCTTACAGAAAAGGGCAGCATTAATTATGGTATTCATGAGAATCTGTAAATACCTTCATAAAGGTATCTACAAGTTCTTATAAATACTGTAGTTATTGCTGGCTCAAGTGTGGAATAAATACAAGAAAATGCTATACAAAAATACAGGGATATGAAAATAGAAAAAATTACAAATAATTTCTGTTAAATATTTTCCAGGAAAAATGTATTTTGTACGGTAAAGTGTTTACAGTATATGTAAATTTACAGATAATTTATGTAAATCTTTTTACAGAAAACTGTATCTATTTTACGGATAAAATGGTTACAGAACATCGTAAATTTTACAGAGAATGTTTGGCAGCATGGATGCCAGTAAATTTTCTGTAAAATTTACAATTTATTTTTTACAGTGTGCGTAACGACATTACTTGCTCTCGTGCCCACAATCTTGAATCTTCAGAATTTTCTACCATCTGGCTAAGACTTCAATGTCACTCTCTAACTAAATTCATCTGTGCTGTATATCTCTCATCTAATCCCTGAGTATGTAAAATTCTTTGACTATTTGACCTCTAAAGTGGAGCACATCCTATCTCACTTTCCTTGTGTTGAGATCTCCA
>JAPQNM010001943.1:0-15845 GCA_029783475.1 Metacarcinus magister | reverse complement strand
ATATCTCTAATAGCTTTCGAGAAAATGAGGAGGAAAATCATGTTTTTATATAAATATTAAGTTTCATTTTACTGCATAATTATTAGTCATAGAATGAATATTCATAATGACAGTTGTACAGTTTAATTAGGTCTATCAGATGCTGCAATGATATTTCCAATATCTCTAATAGCTTTCGAGAAAATGAGGAGGAAAGTCATGTTTTTATATAAAAATACGGTTTTATTTTACTGCGTAATTATTAGTCATAGAACAAATATTCATAATATCAGTTGTACAGTTGAATTACGTGTATCAGATGATGCAATGATATTTCCAATATCTCTAATAGCTTTCGAGAAAACGAGGAAGAAAGTAATTACAAAAAAAGTAAAATTCAGTATTTATTAGTATTAGTGCAAATATTCATAATGACAGTAGTAGATTTTAATTAGGTCTATCAGATGCTGCAATGATATTTCGAATATCTCTAATAGCTTTCGAGAAAATGAGGAGGAAAAGTCATGTTTTTATATAAATATTAAGTTTCATTTTACTGCATAATTATTAGTCATAGAATGAATATTCATAATGACAGTTTTACAGTTTAATTAGGTCTATCAGATGCTGCAATGATATTTCCAATATCTCTAATAGCTTTCGAGAAAATGAGGAGGAAAATCATGTTTTTATATAAATATTAAGTTTCATTTTACTGCATAATTATTAGTCATAGAATGAATATTCATAATGACAGTTGTACAGTTTAATTAGGTCTATCAGATGCTGCAATGATATTTCCAATATCTCTAATAGCTTTCGAGAAAATGAGGAGGAAAGTCATGTTTTTATATAAAAATACGGTTTTATTTTACTGCGTAATTATTAGTCATAGAACAAATATTCATAATATCAGTTGTACAGTTGAATTACGTGTATCAGATGCTGCAATGATATTTCCAATATCTCTAATAGCTTTCGAGAAAACGAGGAAGAAAGTAATTAAAAAAAAAGTAAAATTCAGTATTTATTAGTATTAGTGCAAATATTCATAATGACAGTAGTAGATTTTAATTAGGTCTATCAGATGCTGCAATGATATTTCGAATATCTCTAATAGCTTTCGAGAAAATGAGGAGGAAAGTCATGTTTTTATATAAATATATAGTTTCATTTTACTGCGTAATTATTAGTCATAGAACAAATATTCATAATGTCAGTTTTACAGTTTAATTAGGTCTATCAGATGCTGCAATGATATTTCCAATATCTCTAATAGCTTTCGAGAAAATGAGGAGGAAAATCATGTTTTTATATAAATATTAAGTTTCATTTTACTGCGTAATTATTAGTCATAGAATAATATTCATAATGACAGTTGTACAGTTTAATTAGGTCTATCAGATGCTGCAATGATATTTCCAATATCTCTAATAGCTTTCGAGAAAATGAGGAGGAAAATCATGTTTTTATATAAATATATAGTTTCATTTTACTGCGTAATTATTAGTCATAGAACAAATATTCATAATGTCAGTTGTACAGTTTAATTAGGTCTATCAGATGCTGCAATGATATTTCCAATATCTCTAATAGCTTTCGAGAAAATGAGGAGGAAATCATGTTTTTATATAAATATTAAGTTTCATTTTACTGCATAATTATTAGTCATAAAATGAATATTCATAATGACAGTTTTACAGTTTAATTAGGTCTATCAGATGCTGCAATGATATTTCCAATATCTCTAATAGCTTTCGAGAAAATGAGGAGGAAAATCATGTTTTTTTATAAATATTAAGTTTCATTTTGCTGCATAATTATTAGTCATAGAATGAATATTCATAATGACAGTTGTACAGTTTAATTAGGTCTATCAGATGCTGCAATGATATTTCCAATATCTCTAATAGCTTTCGAGAAAATGAGGAGGAAAGTCATGTTTTTATATAAATATATAGTTTCATTTTACTGCGTAATTATTAGTCATAGAACAAATATTCATAATGTCAGTTTTACAGTTTAATTAGGTCTATCAGATGCTGCAATGATATTTCCAATATCTCTAATAGCTTTCGAGAAAATGAGGAGGAAAATCATGTTTTTATATAAATATTAAGTTTCATTTTACTGCATAATTATTAGTCATAGAATGAATATTCATAATGACAGTTGTACAGTTTAATTAGGTCTATCAGATGCTGCAATGATATTTCCAATATCTCTAATAGCTTTCGAGAAAATGAGGAGGAAAGTCATGTTTTTATATAAAAATACGGTTTTATTTTACTGCGTAATTATTAGTCATAGAACAAATATTCATAATATCAGTTGTACAGTTGAATTACGTGTATCAGATGATGCAATGATATTTCCAATATCTCTAATAGCTTTCGAGAAAACGAGGAAGAAAGTAATTACAAAAAAAGTAAAATTCAGTATTTATTAGTATTAGTGCAAATATTCATAATGACAGTAGTAGATTTTAATTAGGTCTATCAGATGCTGCAATGATATTTCGAATATCTCTAATAGCTTTCGAGAAAATGAGGAGGAAAATCATGTTTTTATATAAATATTAAGTTTCATTTTACTGCATAATTATTAGTCATAGAATGAATATTCATAATGACAGTTTTACAGTTTAATTAGGTCTATCAGATGCTGCAATGATATCTCCAATATCTCTAATAGCTTTCGAGAAAATGAGGAGGAAAATCATGTTTTTATATAAATATTAAGTTTCATTTTACTGCATAATTATTAGTCATAGAATGAATATTCATAATGACAGTTGTACAGTTTAATTAGGTCTATCAGATGCTGCAATGATATTTCCAATATCTCTAATAGCTTTCGAGAAAATGAGGAGGAAAGTCATGTTTTTATATAAAAATACGGTTTTATTTTACTGCGTAATTATTAGTCATAGAACAAATATTCATAATATCAGTTGTACAGTTGAATTACGTGTATCAGATGATGCAATGATATTTCCAATATCTCTAATAGCTTTCGAGAAAACGAGGAAGAAAGTAATTACAAAAAAAGTAAAATTCAGTATTTATTAGTATTAGTGCAAATATTCATAATGACAGTAGTAGATTTTAATTAGGTCTATCAGATGCTGCAATGATATTTCTAATATCTCTAATAGCTTTCGAGAAAATGAGGAGGAAAATCATGTTTTTATATAAATATTAAGTTTCATTTTACTGCATAATTATTAGTCATAGAATGAATATTCATAATGACAGTTGTACAGTTTAATTAGGTCTATCAGATGCTGCAATGATATTTCCAATATCTCTAATAGCTTTCGAGAAAATGAGGAGGAAAGTCATGTTTTTATATAAAAATACGGTTTTATTTTACTGCGTAATTATTAGTCATAGAACAAATATTCATAATATCAGTTGTACAGTTGAATTACGTGTATCAGATGCTGCAATGATATTTCCAATATCTCTAATAGCTTTCGAGAAAACGAGGAAGAAAGTAATTAAAAAAAAAGTAAAATTCAGTATTTATTAGTATTAGTGCAAATATTCATAATGACAGTAGTAGATTTTAATTAGGTCTATCAGATGCTGCAATGATATTTCGAATATCTCTAATAGCTTTCGAGAAAATGAGGAGGAAAGTCATGTTTTTATATAAATATATAGTTTCATTTTACTGCGTAATTATTAGTCATAGAACAAATATTCATAATGTCAGTTTTACAGTTTAATTAGGTCTATCAGATGCTGCAATGATATTTCCAATATCTCTAATAGCTTTCGAGAAAATGAGGAGGAAAATCATGTTTTTATATAAATATTAAGTTTCATTTTACTGCATAATTATTAGTCATAGAATGAATATTCATAATGACAGTTGTACAGTTTAATTAGGTCTATCAGATGCTGCAATGATATTTCCAATATCTCTAATAGCTTTCGAGAAAATGAGGAGGAAAATCATGTTTTTATATAAATATATAGTTTCATTTTACTGCGTAATTATTAGTCATAGAACAAATATTCATAATGTCAGTTTTACAGTTTAATTAGGTCTATCAGATGCTGCAATGATATTTCCAATATCTCTAATAGCTTTCGAGAAAATGAGGAGGAAATCATGTTTTTATATAAATATTAAGTTTCATTTTACTGCATAATTATTAGTCATAAAATGAATATTCATAATGACAGTTTTACAGTTTAATTAGGTCTATCAGATGCTGCAATGATATTTCCAATATCTCTAATAGCTTTCGAGAAAATGAGGAGGAAAATCCTGTTTTTTTATAAATATTAAGTTTCATTTTACTGCATAATTATTAGTCATAGAATGAATATTCATAATGACAGTTGTACAGTTTAATTAGGTCTATCAGATGCTGCAATAATATTTCTAATAGCTTTCGAGAAAATGAGGAGGAAAGTCATGTTTTTATATAAATATATAGTTTCATTTTACTGCGTAATTATTAGTCATAGAACAAATATTCATAATGTCAGTTTTACAGTTTAATTAGGTCTATCAGATGCCTGCAATGATATTTCCAATATCTCTAATAGCTTTCGAGAAAATGAGGAGGAAAATCATGTTTTTATATAAATATTAAGTTTCATTTTACTGCATAATTATTAGTCATAGAATGAATATTCATAATGACAGTTGTACAGTTTAATTAGGTCTATCAGATGCTGCAATGATATTTCCAATATCTCTAATAGCTTTCGAGAAAATGAGGAGGAAAGTCATGTTTTTATATAAAAATACGGTTTTATTTTACTGCGTAATTATTAGTCATAGAACAAATATTCATAATATCAGTTGTACAGTTGAATTACGTGTATCAGATGATGCAATGATATTTCCAATATCTCTAATAGCTTTCGAGAAAACGAGGAAGAAAGTAATTACAAAAAAAGTAAAATTCAGTATTTATTAGTATTAGTGCAAATATTCATAATGACAGTAGTAGATTTTAATTAGGTCTATCAGATGCTGCAATGATATTTCGAATATCTCTAATAGCTTTCGAGAAAATGAGGAGGAAAGTCATGTTTTTATATAAATATATAGTTTCATTTTACTGCGTAATTATTAGTCATAGAACAAATATTCATAATGACAGTTTTACAGTTTAATTAGGTCTATCAGATGCTGCAATGATATTTCCAATATCTCTAATAGCTTTCGAGAAAATGAGGAGGAAAATCATGTTTTTATATAAATATTAAGTTTCATTTTACTGCATAATTATTAGTCATAGAATGAATATTCATAATGACAGTTGTACAGTTTAATTAGGTCTATCAGATGCTGCAATGATATTTCCAATATCTCTAATAGCTTTCGAGAAAATGAGGAGGAAAATCATGTTTTTATATAAATATTAAGTTTCATTTTACTGCATAATTATTAGTCATAGAATGAATATTCATAATGACAGTTGTACAGTTTAATTAGGTCTATCAGATGCTGCAATGATATTTCCAATATCTCTAATAGCTTTCGAGAAAATGAGGAGGAAAGTCATGTTTTTATATAAATATAAGTTTCATTTTACTGCGTAATTATTAGTCATAGAACAAATATTCATAATGACAGTTGTACAGTTTAATTAGGTCTATCAGATGCTGCAATGATATTTCCAATATCTCTAATAGCTTTCGAGAAAATGAGGAGGAAAGTCATGTATTTATATAAATATAAGTTTCATTTTACTGCGTAATTATTAGTCATAGAACAAATATTCATAATGAGAGTTTACAGTTTAATTAGGTCTATCAGATGCTGCAATGATATTTCCAATATCTCTAATAGGTTTCGAGAAAATGAGGAGGAAAATCATGTTTTTATATAAATATTAAGTTTCATTTTACTGCATAATTATTAGTCATAGAATGAATATTCATAATGACAGTTGTACAGTTTAATTAGGTCTATCAGATGCTGCAATGATATTTCCAATATCTCTAATAGCTTTCGAGAAAATGAGGAGGAAAGTCATGTTTTTATATAAAAATACGGTTTTATTTTACTGCGTAATTATTAGTCATAGAACAAATATTCATAATATCAGTTGTACAGTTGAATTACGTGTATCAGATGCTGCAATGATATTTCCAATATCTCTAATAGCTTTCGAGAAAACGAGGAAGAAAGTAATTACAAAAAAAGTAAAATTCAGTATTTATTAGTATTAGTGCAAATATTCATAATGACAGTAGTAGATTTTAATTAGGTCTATCAGATGCTGCAATGATATTTCGAATATCTCTAATAGCTTTCGAGAAAATGAGGAGGAAAATCATGTTTTTATATAAATATTAAGTTTCATTTTACTGCATAATTATTAGTCATAGAATGAATATTCATAATGACAGTTTTACAGTTTAATTAGGTCTATCAGATGCTGCAATGATATCTCCAATATCTCTAATAGCTTTCGAGAAAATGAGGAGGAAAATCATGTTTTTATATAAATATTAAGTTTCATTTTACTGCATAATTATTAGTCATAGAATGAATATTCATAATGACAGTTGTACAGTTTAATTAGGTCTATCAGATGCTGCAATGATATTTCCAATATCTCTAATAGCTTTCGAGAAAATGAGGAGGAAAATCATGTTTTTATATAAATATTAAGTTTCATTTTACTGCATAATTATTAGTCATAGAATGAATATTCATAATGACAGTTGTACAGTTTAATTAGGTCTATCAGATGCTGCAATGATATTTCCAATATCTCTAATAGCTTTCGAGAAAATGAGGAGGAAAGTCATGTTTTTATATAAAAATACGGTTTTATTTTACTGCGTAATTATTAGTCATAGAACAAATATTCATAATATCAGTTGTACAGTTGAATTACGTGTATCAGATGATGCAATGATATTTCCAATATCTCTAATAGCTTTCGAGAAAACGAGGAAGAAAGTAATTTACAAAAAAAGTAAAATTCAGTATTTATTAGTATTAGTGCAAATATTCATAATGACAGTAGTAGATTTTAATTAGGTCTATCAGATGCTGCAATGATATTTCAATATCTCTAATAGCTTTCGAGAAAATGAGGAGGAAAATCATGTTTTTATATAAATATTAAGTTTCATTTTACTGCATAATTATTAGTCATAGAATGAATATTCATAATGACAGTTGTACAGTTTAATTAGGTCTATCAGATGCTGCAATGATATTTCCAATATCTCTAATAGCTTTCGAGAAAATGAGGAGGAAAGTCATGTTTTTATATAAAAATACGGTTTTATTTTACTGCGTAATTATTAGTCATAGAACAAATATTCATAATATCAGTTGTACAGTTGAATTACGTGTATCAGATGCTGCAATGATATTTCCAATATCTCTAATAGCTTTCGAGAAAACGAGGAAGAAAGTAATTAAAAAAAAAGTAAAATTCAGTATTTATTAGTATTAGTGCAAATATTCATAATGACAGTAGTAGATTTTAATTAGGTCTATCAGATGCTGCAATGATATTTCGAATATCTCTAATAGCTTTCGAGAAAATGAGGAGGAAAGTCATGTTTTTATATAAATATATAGTTTCATTTTACTGCGTAATTATTAGTCATAGAACAAATATTCATAATGTCAGTTTTACAGTTTAATTAGGTCTATCAGATGCTGCAATGATATTTCCAATATCTCTAATAGCTTTCGAGAAAATGAGGAGGAAAATCATGTTTTTATATAAATATTAAGTTTCATTTTACTGCATAATTATTAGTCATAGAATGAATATTCATAATGACAGTTGTACAGTTTAATTAGGTCTATCAGATGCTGCAATGATATTTCCAATATCTCTAATAGCTTTCGAGAAAATGAGGAGGAAAGTCATGTTTTTATATAAATATATAGTTTCATTTTACTGCGTAATTATTAGTCATAGAACAAATATTCATAATGTCAGTTTTACAGTTTAATTAGGTCTATCAGATGCTGCAATGATATTTCCAATATCTCTAATAGCTTTCGAGAAAATGAGGAGGAAATCATGTTTTTATATAAATATTAAGTTTCATTTTACTGCATAATTATTAGTCATAGAAATGAATATTCATAATGACAGTTTTACAGTTTAATTAGGTCTATCAGATGCTGCAATGATATTTCCAATATCTCTAATAGCTTTCGAGAAAATAAGGAGGAAAATCCTGTTTTTATATAAATATTAAGTTTCATTTTACTGCATAATTATTAGTCATAGAATGAATATTCATAATGACAGTTGTACAGTTTAATTAGGTCTATCAGATGCTGCAATAATATTTCCAATATCTTTAATAGCTTTCGAGAAAATGAGGAGGAAAAGTCATGTTTTTATATAAATATATAGTTTCATTTTACTGCGTAATTATTAGTCATAGAACAAATATTCATAATGTCAGTTTTACAGTTTAATTAGGTCTATCAGATGCCTGAATGATATTTCCAATATCTCTAATAGCTTTCGAGAAAATGAGGAGGAAAATCATGTTTTTATATAAATATTAAGTTTCATTTTACTGCATAATTATTAGTCATAGAATGAATATTCATAATGACAGTTGTACAGTTTAATTAGGTCTATCAGATGCTGCAATGATATTTCCAATATCTCTAATAGCTTTCGAGAAAATGAGGAGGAAAGTCATGTTTTTATATAAAAATACGGTTTATTTTACTGCGTAATTATTAGTCATAGAACAAATATTCATAATATCAGTTGTACAGTTGAATTACGTGTATCAGATGCTGCAATGATATTTCCAATATCTCTAATAGCTTTCGAGAAAACGAGGAAGAAAGTAATTTAAAAAAAAGTAAAATTCAGTATTTATTAGTATTAGTGCAAATATTCATAATGACAGTAGTAGATTTTAATTAGGTCTATCAGATGCTGCAATGATATTTCGAATATCTCTAATAGCTTTCGAGAAAATGAGGAGGAAAGTCATGTTTTTATATAAATATATAGTTTCATTTTACTGCGTAATTATTAGTCATAGAACAAATATTCATAATGTCAGTTTTACAGTTTAATTAGGTCTATCAGATGCTGCAATGATATTTCCAATATCTCTAATAGCTTTCGAGAAAATGAGGAGGAAAATCATGTTTTTATATAAATATTAAGTTTCATTTTACTGCATAATTATTAGTCATAGAATGAATATTCATAATGACAGTTGTACAGTTTAATTAGGTCTATCAGATGCTGCAATGATATTTCCAATATCTCTAATAGCTTTCGAGAAAATGAGGAGGAAAGTCATGTTTTTATATAAATATATAGTTTCATTTTACTGCGTAATTATTAGTCATAGAACAAATATTCATAATGTCAGTTTGTACAGTTTAATTAGGTCTATCAGATGCTGCAATGATATTTCCAATATCTCTAATAGCTTTCGAGAAAATGAGGAGGAAAATCCTGTTTTTTTATAAATATTAAGTTTCATTTTACTGCATAATTATTAGTCATAGAATGAATATTCATAATGACAGTTGTACAGTTTAATTAGGTCTATCAGATGCTGCAATGATATTTCCAATATCTCTAATAGCTTTCGAGAAAATGAGGAGGAAAGTCATGTTTTTATATAAATATATAGTTTCATTTTACTGCGTAATTATTAGTCATAGAACAAATATTCATAATGTCAGTTTTACAGTTTAATTAGGTCTATCAGATGCTGCAATGATATTTCCAATATCTCTAATAGCTTTCGAGAAAATGAGGAGGAAAATCATGTTTTTATATAAATATTAAGTTTCATTTTACTGCATAATTATTAGTCATAGAATGAATATTCATAATGACAGTTGTACAGTTTAATTAGGTCTATCAGATGCTGCAATGATATTTCCAATATCTCTAATAGCTTTCGAGAAAATGAGGAGGAAAGTCATGTTTTTATATAAAAATACGGTTTTATTTTACTGCGTAATTATTAGTCATAGAACAAATATTCATAATATCAGTTGTACAGTTGAATTACGTGTATCAGATGATGCAATGATATTTCCAATATCTCTAATAGCTTTCGAGAAAACGAGGAAGAAAGTAATTACAAAAAAAGTAAAATTCAGTATTTATTAGTATTAGTGCAAATATTCATAATGACAGTAGTAGATTTTAATTAGGTCTATCAGATGCTGCAATGATATTTCGAATATCTCTAATAGCTTTCGAGAAAATGAGGAGGAAAATCATGTTTTTATATAAATATTAAGTTTCATTTTACTGCATAATTATTAGTCATAGAATGAATATTCATAATGACAGTTTTACAGTTTAATTAGGTCTATCAGATGCTGCAATGATATTTCCAATATCTTTAATAGCTTTCGAGAAAATGAGGAGGAAAATCATGTTTTTATATAAATATTAAGTTTCATTTTACTGCATAATTATTAGTCATAGAATGAATATTCATAATTACAGTTGCACAGTTTAATTAGGTCTATCAGATGCTGCAATGATATTTCCAGTATCTCTAATAGCTTTCGAGAAAATGAGGAGGAAAATCCTGTTTTTATATAAATATTAAGTTTCATTTTACTGCATAATTATTAGTCATAGAATGAATATTCATAATGACAGTTGTACAGTTTAATTAGGTCTATCAGATGCTGCAATGATATTTCCAATATCTCTAATAGCTTTCGAGAAAATGAGGAGGAAAGTCATGTTTTTATATAAAAATACGGTTTTATTTTACTGCGTAATTATTAGTCATAGAACAAATATTCATAATATCAGTTGTACAGTTGAATTACGTGTATCAGATGATGCAATGATATTTCCAATATCTCTAATAGCTTTCGAGAAAACGAGGAAGAAAGTAATTACAAAAAAAGTAAAATTCAGTATTTATTAGTATTAGTGCAAATATTCATAATGACAGTAGTAGATTTTAATTAGGTCTATCAGATGCTGCAATGATATTTCTAATATCTCTAATAGCTTTCGAGAAAATGAGGAGGAAAATCATGTTTTTATATAAATATTAAGTTTCATTTTACTGCATAATTATTAGTCATAGAATGAATATTCATAATGACAGTTGTACAGTTTAATTAGGTCTATCAGATGCTGCAATGATATTTCCAATATCTCTAATAGCTTTCGAGAAAATGAGGAGGAAAGTCATGTTTTTATATAAAAATACGGTTTTATTTTACTGCGTAATTATTAGTCATAGAACAAATATTCATAATATCAGTTGTACAGTTGAATTACGTGTATCAGATGCTGCAATGATATTTCCAATATCTCTAATAGCTTTCGAGAAAACGAGGAAGAAAGTAATTAAAAAAAAAGTAAAATTCAGTATTTATTAGTATTAGTGCAAATATTCATAATGACAGTAGTAGATTTTAATTAGGTCTATCAGATGCTGCAATGATATTTCGAATATCTCTAATAGCTTTCGAGAAAATGAGGAGGAAAGTCATGTTTTTATATAAATATATAGTTTCATTTTACTGCGTAATTATTAGTCATAGAACAAATATTCATAATGTCAGTTTTACAGTTTAATTAGGTCTATCAGATGCTGCAATGATATTTCCAATATCTCTAATAGCTTTCGAGAAAATGAGGAGGAAAATCATGTTTTTATATAAATATTAAGTTTCATTTTACTGCATAATTATTAGTCATAGAATGAATATTCATAATGACAGTTGTACAGTTTAATTAGGTCTATCAGATGCTGCAATGATATTTCCAATATCTCTAATAGCTTTCGAGAAAATGAGGAGGAAAGTCATGTTTTTATATAAATATATAGTTTCATTTTACTGCGTAATTATTAGTCATAGAACAAATATTCATAATGTCAGTTTTACAGTTTAATTAGGTCTATCAGATGCTGCAATGATATTTCCAATATCTCTAATAGCTTTCGAGAAAATGAGGAGGAAATCATGTTTTTATATAAATATTAAGTTTCATTTTACTGCATAATTATTAGTCATAAAATGAATATTCATAATGACAGTTTTACAGTTTAATTAGGTCTATCAGATGCTGCAATAATATTTCCAATATCTCTAATAGCTTTCGAGAAAATAAGGAGGAAATCCTGTTTTTTTATAAATATTAAGTTTCATTTTACTGCATAATTATTAGTCATAGAATGAATATTCATAATGACAGTTGTACAGTTTAATTAGGTCTATCAGATGCTGCAATAATATTTCCAATATCTTTAATAGCTTTCGAGAAAATGAGGAGGAAAATCATGTTTTTATATAAATATATAGTTTCATTTTACTGCGTAATTATTAGTCATAGAACAAATATTCATAATGTCAGTTTTACAGTTTAATTAGGTCTATCAGATGCCTGAATGATATTTCCAATATCTCTAATAGCTTTTGAGAAAATGAGGAGGAAAATCATGTTTTTATATAAATATTAAGTCTCATTTTACTGCATAATTATTAGTCATAGAATGAATATTCATAATGACAGTTGTACAGTTTAATTAGGTCTATCAGATGCTGCAATGATATTTCCAATATCTCTAATAGCTTTCGAGAAAATGAGGAGGAAAGTCATGTTTTTATATAAAAATACGGTTATATTTTACTGCGTAATTATTAGTCATAGAACAAATATTCATAATATCAGTTGTACAGTTGAATTACGTGTATCAGATGCTGCAATGATATTTCCAATATCTCTAATAGCTTTCGAGAAAACGAGGAAGAAAGTAATTTAAAAAAAAGTAAAATTCAGTATTTATTAGTATTAGTGCAAATATTCATAATGACAGTAGTAGATTTTAATTAGGTCTATCAGATGCTGCAATGATATTTCGAATATCTCTAATAGCTTTCGAGAAAATGAGGAGGAAAGTCATGTTTTTATATAAATATATAGTTTCATTTTACTGCGTAATTATTAGTCATAGAACAAATATTCATAATGTCAGTTTTACAGTTTAATTAGGTCTATCAGATGCTGCAATGATATTTCCAATATCTCTAATAGCTTTCGAGAAAATGAGGAGGAAAATCATGTTTTTATATAAATATTAAGTTTCATTTTACTGCATAATTATTAGTCATAGAATGAATATTCATAATGACAGTTGTACAGTTTAATTAGGTCTATCAGATGCTGCAATGATATTTCCAATATCTCTAATAGCTTTCGAGAAAATGAGGAGGAAAGTCATGTTTTTATATAAATATATAGTTTCATTTTACTGCGTAATTATTAGTCATAGAACAAATATTCATAATGTCAGTTTTACAGTTTAATTAGGTCTATCAGATGCTGCAATGATATTTCCAATATCTCTAATAGCTTTCGAGAAAATGAGGAGGAAAGTCATGTTTTTATATAAATATATAGTTTCATTTTACTGCATAATTATTAGTCATAGAACAAATATTCATAATGACAGTTGTACAGTTTAATTAGGTCTATCAGATGCTGCAATGATATTTCCAATATCTCTAATAGCTTTCGAGAAAATGAGGAGGAAAGTCATGTTTTTATATAAATATAAGTTTCATTTTACTGCAGTAATTATTAGTCATAGAATGCAAATATTCATAATGACAGTTGTACAGTTTAATTAGGTCTATCAGATGCTGCAATGATATTTCCAATATCTCTAATAGCTTTCGAGAAAATGAGGAGGAAAATCATGTTTTTATATAAATATTAAGTTTCATTTTACTGCATAATTATTAGTCATAGAATGAATATTCATAATGACAGTTGTACAGTTTAATTAGGTCTATCAGATGCTGCAATGATATTTCCAATATCTCTAATAGCTTTCGAGAAAATGAGGAGGAAAAGTCATGTTTTTATATAAATATAAGTTTTCATTTTACTGCGTAATTATTAGTCATAGAACAAATATTCATAATATCAGTTGTACAGTTTGAATTAGGTCTATCAGATGCTGCAATGATATTTCCAATATCTCTAATAGCTTTCGAGAAAACGAGGAGGAAAGTCATGTTTTTATATAAAAAAGTAAAATTTTACTGCTAATTATTAGTCATAGATGCAAATATTCATAATGACAGTTGTACAGTTTTAATTAGGTCTATCAGATGCTGCAATGATATTTCCAATATCTCTAATAGCTTTCGAGAAAATGAGGAGGAAAGTCATGTTTTTATATAAATATTAAGTTTCATTTTACTGCGTAATTATTAGTCATAGAACAAATATTCATAATGACAGTTGTACAGTTTAATTAGGTCTATCAGATGCTGCAATGATATTTCCAATATCTCTAATAGCTTTCGAGAAAATGAGGAGGAAAATCATGTTTTTATATAAATATTAAGTTTCATTTTACTGCATAATTATTAGTCATAGAATGAATATTCATAATGACAGTTTGTACAGTTTAATTAGGTCTATCAGATGCTGCAATGATATTTCCAATATCTCTAATAGCTTTCGAGAAAATGAGGAGGAAAATCATGTTTTTATATAAATATTAAGTTTCATTTTACTGCATAATTATTAGTCATAGAATGAATATTCATAATGACAGTTGTACAGTTTAATTAGGTCTATCAGATGCTGCAATGATATTTCCAATATCTCTAATAGCTTTCGAGAAAATGAGGAGGAAAGTCATGTTTTTATATAAAATATAGTTTCATTTTACTGCGTAATTATTAGTCATAGAACAAATATTCATAATATCAGTTGTACAGTTTAATTAGGTCTATCAGATGCTGCAATGATATTTCCAATATCTCTAATAGCTTTCGAGAAAATGAGGAGGAAAATCATGTTTTTATATAAATATTAAGTTTCATTTTACTGCATAATTATTAGTCATAGAATGAATATTCATAATGACAGTTGTACAGTTTAATTAGGTCTATCAGATGCTGCAATGATATTTCCAATATCTCTAATAGCTTTCGAGAAAATGAGGAGGAAAATCATGTTTTTATATAAATATTAAGTTTCATTTTACTGCATAATTATTAGTCATAGAATGAATATTCATAATGACAGTTGTACAGTTTAATTAGGTCTATCAGATGCTGCAATGATATTTCCAATATCTCTAATAGCTTTCGAGAAAATGAGGAGGAAAGTCATGTTTTTATATAAATATATAGTTTCATTTTACTGCGTAATTATTAGTCATAGAACAAATATTCATAATGTCAGTTTGTACAGTTTAATTAGGTCTATCAGATGCTGCAATGATATTTCCAATATCTCTAATAGCTTTCGAGAAAATGAGGAGGAAAATCATGTTTTTATATAAATATTAAGTTTCATTTTACTGCATAATTATTAGTCATAGAATGAATATTCATAATGACAGTTGTACAGTTTAATTAGGTCTATCAGATGCTGCAATGATATTTCCAATATCTCTAATAGCTTTCGAGAAAATGAGGAGGAAAGTCATGTTTTTATATAAAAATACGGTTTTATTTTACTGCGTAATTATTAGTCATAGAACAAATATTCATAATATCAGTTGTACAGTTGAATTACGTGTATCAGATGATGCAATGATATTTCCAATATCTCTAATAGCTTTCGAGAAAACGAGGAAGAAAGTAATTAAAAAAAAGTAAAATTCAGTATTTATTAGTATTAGTGCAAATATTCATAATGACAGTAGTAGATTTTAATTAGGTCTATCAGATGCTGCAATGATATTTCGAATATCTCTAATAGCTTTCGAGAAAATGAGGAGGAAAGTCATGTTTTTATATAAATATATAGTTTCATTTTACTGCGTAATTATTAGTCATAGAACAAATATTCATAATGTCAGTTTTACAGTTTAATTAGGTCTATCAGATGCTGCAATGATATTTCCAATATCTTA
>JAPQNM010001942.1:325000-330664 GCA_029783475.1 Metacarcinus magister | reverse complement strand
GAGAGAGAGAGGAGAGAGGAAGAGAGAATAAAAAGTGAAATCCGTAGTTAGAAAATTGGCCCAAATTTTTTTTCCTCCTCCTCCTCCTCCTCCTCCTCCTCCTCCTCCTCCTCCTCCTCCACCTCCACCTCCTCCTCCTCCTCCTCCTCCTCCTATTCCTGCTCCTCCTTGTCCCATATCCTCAACACACACACACACACACACACACACACACACACACACACACACACACACACACACACACACACACACACACACACACACAG
This sequence comes from Metacarcinus magister, assembly GCA_029783475.1. Classification (NCBI taxonomy): domain Eukaryota; kingdom Metazoa; phylum Arthropoda; class Malacostraca; order Decapoda; family Cancridae; genus Metacarcinus; species Metacarcinus magister. The sequence continues at coordinate 330,398 of JAPQNM010001942.1, read as the reverse complement.
GTCATTACCAGCGAGGAGGAGGATGACCTTTCCCTGTTTGTGTCGACATTTTGAGGTCACGAAGGGCGGAGAGGAGAGAGAGAGAGAGAGAGAGGAGAGAGAGAGAGAGAGAGAGAGAGACTTTCATAAGATTCAGTTCAGGCAAGCAACTTTAGGTCGCCCTGGGAGAGAAGAGAGAGAGAGAGAGAGAGAGAGAGAGAGAGAGAGAGGGGGGGGGGTCTTTCCTTACAAGAGGTTCATGGGGTTGAGAGTAGGGAGCTGCATTGAGGAGGAGGAGGAGGAGGAGGATTAAGGAAGACATAGAAGTAAACAAATCAAATGCATTATATCTTCTCCTCCTCCTCCTCCTCCTCCTCCTTCCTCCTCCTCTTATGCCTCCTCCTCCTCCTCCTCTTATGCCTCCTCCTCCTCCTCCTTTGTTCTTCTTGTCCTCCTTCCCTCCCTCCCTCCCTCCCTCCCTCCCTCCCTCCCTCCCTCCCTCCCTCTTCCTTCCGCAGTAGATAAACAACATCCTTTCCGCTCCTCCTCCTCTTCCTCCTCTTGTGTGTGTGTGTGTGTGTGTGTGTGTGTGTGTGGTGTGTGTGTGTATGTATGGAAATATAAAAAGTATACAATGTGTGAGAGAGAAGGAGGAGGAGGGAAGAATCAATAGAAAGAGAGAGAGAGAGAGAGAGAGAGAGAGAGAGAGAGAGAGAGAGAGAGAGAAGCAATACTAATTATGCTGAGTGAAGTGCTGACTAAATGCTGACAGTTGTGTGTGCAAGCTGACCCGTCCTCTCTCTCTCTCTCTCCTCGTCTCTCTCTCTCTACTCTCTCCTCTCTCATCTCTCCTCTCTGCCTCTCTCTCTCTCTCTCCTCTCTCGCTCTCCTCTCTCCGTAAGTCCTGTGATGCCTTTCAGCAATGGATGACGTCAACACACACACACACACACACACACACACACACACACACACACACACACACAGGTCTTAAAAACTGACTAACTCGTAGGTCTTCCAGCCTTAAGTGTGTGTGTGTGTGTGTGTGTGTGTGTGTGTGTGTGTGTGTGTGTGTGTGTTGACGTAACCATTGCTGAAACTGCATCATATGATTTACGTTGAGAGAGAGAGAGAGAGAGAGGATTTATGGATCTGTTTAGGATAATTTTTGGGTCATTGATAAACAAGCTATTTGTAGTAGTAGTATAGTATTAGTAGGAGGAGGAGAGGAGGAGGAGGAGGAGGAGAGGAGGAGAGGGGAAGAGTAGTATTAGATGTAGTAGTAAGTATTAGTAGTTTTAACTGGATCCTTATCATATTGTTTCCTGTAGTATTTTCCGTCCTAATTACAACACACACACCACACACACACACACACACACACACACACACACACACACACACACACACACACACGCACACACGAGTAGCATTTCTATATAATAAAAAAATATATATATAATGTAATGAAAACTTTTTAAATTAATTCATTTATATTTTTTTTACTGTTGAATTTAAGTAAAAATGACTATTATTCTACTTTTTTCATTTATTTATTCATTTATTTATTTATTCATTTATATAATTCGTTTCAATTATTATTATTATTTATTTTTACCAATACTCAGAAAATCTCTCTCTCTCTCTCTCGTCTCCTCTATCTCTCTCTCTCCCTTCTCTTCTCTCTCTCGCTCTCTCTCTCTCTCTCTCTCTCTCTCTTCTCTCTCTCTCTCTCACGTGACCTTGGGATAATTAAAGCGAGTAATTAGCAGGAAGAGGAAGCTCACCTGTCCTCGCCGTAATTAGCTTAACTAAAGGTAATTATGACGTGACAAGAGGGGGAGAGAAGGGGGTGATGGGGAGGGGAGAGAGGAGAGAAAGGGGGGTAGGGGAGGGGGCGTGAAATAGTGTAAGTCGGTGAGAACAATGACATACTGACAGACAAAGGAAGAGAGAGAGAGAGAGAGAGAGAGAGAGAGAGAGAGAGAGAGAGAGAGAGAGAGAGAGAGAGAGATGGTATATATGTGTAAATTGAATTGAAATGAGATGGTGATAGTGGTTAGTAGTCAGGCGTACACGCCACACACAACACACAACGCACACACAAGACACACACCGACACACACACACACGCACACACCCAACACTACCATGACCCGAGCTTGCTTGCAATTGTTTTATATTATCCTCTCTCTCTCTCTCTCGCACTCTCGTCTCTCTCCGTCTCTCTCTCGCATCTCTCTCTCTCTCTCTCTCTCTCTCTCTCTCTCTCTCTCTCTCTCTCTCTCCCTAACCCTTTCCTCTCCCCTCTCCCCTCATCTTCCCTCTCCTCTCACTTCCTCTCATCTCCCGTCTCTCTGCCTAACCCTTTCCTCTCTATCCCTCTCGCTCTCTCCTCCCCTCTTCCCCTCTCTTTCATCCACCCTCCCCTCCCTCCCTCCCCTCGTCTGGAGTGAGGGGTTCGTGCCCTTATTTCCGTATTGATTGACCTTGTTTGAGTCAACGCCCCTCTCTCTCTCTCTCTCTCTCTCTCTCTCTCTCTCTCTCTCTCTCTCTACCCTCTCTCTCTCTCGTCTCTCTCTTTCTCTTTCTCTTTCTCTTTGTCTCCTCCTCCTCCTCCTCCTCCTCCTCTGTGGCCTTCACCTAAGTAGGAATGGAGAGAAGAAATGGAGGAAAGAAGGGAATGTGTGTTTGTTTGTTTGTTCCTTTCTTTGTTTGTTGTGTAATGTTTTTTTTTATCATCATCATCATCATCATCATTATTATTATTATTATTATTATTATTATTATCATTATTATTATTATTCATTATTTTTTTTCTCGCGTTTTCGTTCATCTTTTTCTATAATTAATATGTTTGTTTTTCTGTTTTGTAATTGTTGTTGTTTGTTGTTGTTGTTGTTTTGTTTGTCTGTGTGTGTGTGTGTGTGTGTGTGTGTGTGTGTGTGTGTGTGTGTGTGTGTGTGTTATTGTTTCTAGGTAACGAACGAACGAACGAACAGTAATTAAATTCTTATCTATATATCATCACTATCATCATCATCATCATCATTAATAATAGCGTGTGTGCGTTTATGTGTGCGTGTATGTGCGTGTGCGTGTATGTGCGTGTGTGCGTGCGTGCAGTGGCAGTGGCGGAGGCGTCAATATTGTAGTGGCGATGTCCTTGGGGAGGGAAGGGGAAGAGGGGGAAGGGGGAAGGGAGGAAGATAGAGAGGAGGGAGGAGGGGAAGAAGAGAGGAGAGAGGATAGGAGAGTGAGGGGTGGAGACAATGCCAGTGACCTAGTGTACGTTACCCTGACCTGCTTTACACCTGGTCAAGATCTCTCTCTCTCTCTCTCTCTCTCTCTCTCTCTCTCTCTCTCTCTCTCTCTCTCTCTCTCTCTCTCTCTCTCTCCTCTCTCTGTCTGGGGTATGTCTGTTTTTTTTCTCTCTCTCTATTTGTGTATAAGTGAGTATGTTTGGTACGGTATGTTCCGTATGTCTCTCCCGCTCTCCTCCTCTCTCTCTCTCTCCTCTCTCTCTCTCTCTCTCCTCTCTTTCCTCTCCCTCTGTATAACATTTCTATTCTGTAACATATTTTGAATGAGAGAGAGAGAGAGAGAGAGAGAGAGAGAGAGAGAGAGAGAGAGAGAGAGAGGTAAGATTTGATGGAGGAGACATATTCCTCCATCACTCTTTCCCTCCATCTCTCCTTCTCTCCCTCCCTCCCTTCCCTCCTCATTCCACCCTTCCTCCCTTCCTCCCTCCCTTCATCCGTCCTTCTCTCCTGTATTGATTGTCCTACTGTCCTACTTCTCTCTCTCATCCCATCCGTCATCTCGCGTCTCTCAATCCTCGTCAACTCTCTCTCTCTCTCTCCCATCTCTCTCCGTCCGTCTCTCTCCTCTCCTCTCTCCTCAGCCACTCTCTCTCTCTCTCTCCTCGTATCAGAAATAAGACAACCTTGGATTTGAAAGAGAAACACAGAGAGAGAGGAGAGAGAGCGAGAAAGAGTAGAGAGAGAAAGAGAGAGGAGAGAGAGAGAGAGAGAGAGAAAGAGAGATGTAATTATATGATGCTGGGAGGAAGAGAAGAAGAAGAAGGAAGGATGGAGAGAGAGAGAGAGAGAGAAGGAAGAGATAAGGAAGATATAGACATGAAGAAGGAAAGGAAGGAAGGGAGGGAGGGAGGGAGGGAGAGGGAAATGGAGGGAAGTGGAGGGAGGGAGGGAGGGAGGGAGGGAGGAGTGACTAAACATATTTTTTTCTGTATATTTAAGAAGACCTTCCCTCCCCTTCCCTCCCCTTCCCTTCCCTCCCCTCCCTTCCCTTCCCTCCCCTTCCCTTCCCTCCTCTCCCTTCCCTTCCCTCCTCTCCCTTCCCTTCCCTTCTCTTCCCTCCCATTCCCTTCCCTTCCCTCCCCTTCCCTTCCCTCCTCTCCCTTCCCTTCCCTCCTCTCCCTTCCCTTCCCTTCTCTTCCTCCCATTCCCTTCCCTTCCCTCCCCTTCCCGTCCCTCCTCTCCTTCCCTTCCCTTCCCTTCCCTTCCCTTCCCTTCCCTTCGTCACACCTGTGCCACTGAAGGGCTGCACAGGTGACGTGAATAGACTCTCTCTCTCTCTCTCTCTCTCTCTCTCCTCTCTCTCTCTCTCTCTCTCTCTCTCTCTCTCTCTCTCTCTCTCTCTCATAATAAAGAATAGTAAGAAAATTAGAGAAAATAAAGAGAGTAAGAAAGAAAATAAAGACAATAAGTAAGTAAAGGAAAAAGGAAATATGAATAATAGTAATAATGAGAGAGAGAGAGAGAGAGAGAGAGAGAGAGAGAGAGAGAGAGAGAGAGAGAGAGAGAGATTGGAGTGGAGCACAGATTTAGCTACAAAAAATTCCTCATTACCCCTCCCTTCCCCTCCCTCTTCCCCTTCCCCTCTCCCCCTCACCCTCACCCCTTCCCCTCCCCTTCCCCTCACCCCTTCCCCTTACCAGTGTAACACGGACATAATTTGCCTCCATATCAGGGTTGTGTAAACGGTATAGGGAGGGGGGAGGGGGAGGGAGGGGAAGGGGGGGAAGGGAGGGAGGGAGGGGAAGGGAGGAGGTTAGAGAGGAAGGGGAAGGAGGGACATATAACATTCTCGCCTTAATCTTACCTCAATATCAACCTCTCTCTCTCTCTCTCTCTCTCTCTCTCTCTCTCTCTCTCTCTCTCTCTCTCTCTCTCTCTCTCTCCTAATCACAAAATTGGGTCCAGATTCGTGTTCCTTATGATCGATAACCTCTATGTATAAATTTTCATGAGATTCGGAGGTGTCGAAATTTTTCATGAAATTTCCAAGGTGACACCCTTAGCATTTGTGTCAGAAATGATGTTTTTTTAATTTTTTTTCCCTAAATAACTGGAAAAAGTATGAGGTGTAAGTACAATGAGAATAGATTACAAAA
>JAPQNM010001942.1:312500-315000 GCA_029783475.1 Metacarcinus magister | reverse complement strand
TGGTCTAGGCTAGCTGGCCCTTGTGGTAGTGGAGTGGTGTTGAAACCTTGAAAAACCCACACACACACGCATCCACACACACACACACACACACACACACACAAAGCGGATGAACTGGTGGTATCAAGCAAGTATTTGTGGATCAGGATGCTAGCAGGAACAGGAGAGGAAACACTGCCTTGAACTACTACTACTACTACTACTACTATTCAACACCACCAACACGACTACCACCACCACCACCACCACTACCACCAAAGGCGTTCTACCGCACCTCAGCCGCCGCCACGTGAGAGAGAGGCGTGCAGGGCCCTTAGTGGTGTGTGCGTGTGCGTGCGTGCATGAGTGGGTGTGCGATCGTGGTGGACGAGGTGAGCGAAGGAGGCGCGGGTGGCGGGGGGGGAACCTTACTCCCGTGTACTATAGTGGAGTCCAATTTGAGAAGGTTACTCGGGCGGAACCTTGGGTCACCCGCCCCGCCTGTCCGTGACCTGACCTCAGTCAAGACGGCAGACACACGCAAGGTCAGTATTAACACACACACATGCATACACACGCCTAACCCTACCCCTCTCCCTTCCTCCTCCTCCCCCTCCTCCTCCCCCCTCTCCTCCTCCTCCCCATCCCCCACACCGAGGTCACTGTTCAATGCTGCTTCCCACTCCTCTCCCCTCCTCCCTCTCCTCTCCCTCTTCCCCTCCCTCTTCCCCTCACCTTCCTTCCTCTCTCCAATGTCGCTTGGAAAAAAATACATAGACATACATGGAAATACACACACGTACACACACGCACACACACACACAGCTTCCTTCCGTATGCATGGCGATGTGCGTGGATGGAAAAAAACGTACATATGTAAATAGGATAGAAGATAATGGAGGAGGAAGTGGAAGAAGAGGAGGAAGAGGAAGAGGAAGGAGGAGGAGGAGGAGGAGGAGGGAGGTGGAAGAGGAGAGTGGATGAATTTAATATACGTAGAATGAGGATGTAAATGGTAATAAGAATAATGATGATGATAACCTTGCTTGAAATATTTACAGGAAGGATTTTTGTTAGCTCCTCCTCCTCCTCCTCCTCCATCCATCCACGAAAACTGGAACGTAATATGTGAAGCGGATGTCCCTTCCTTTCTCTCTCTCTCTCTCTCTCTCTCTCTCTCTCTCTCTCTCTCTCTCTCTCTCTCTCTCTCTCTCTCTCTCTCTCTCTCTCTCTCTCGTCTTGCCTTGCCTTCTCCTCTTTAACAGTTTTGTTGTTGAATAGAAACGATGAATGATGAATGAATAAACATGAAAGAGAGAGAGAGAGAGAGAGAGAGAGAGAGAGAGAGAGAGAGAGAGAGAGAGAGAGAGAGAGAGAGAGAGAGAGAGAGTTGAGGGGAAATACTTACAAGAAAGATGATAATAGTGACAATAATAATAACTAAACTAAGTGAATAAGTGTAAGAGGAAATCTATTTGTATGGTGTGTGTGTGTGTGTGTGTGTGTGTGTGTGTGTGTGTGTGTGTGTAGATCAAGTCAGGTCAGGTATTCGATAATCTTGTCTATCTTAGTTTAGTTATATATTCATTCTCTTGTTTGTTTATGTTTTGTTTCTGTTTGTTAGTGACCCTCCACACACACACACACACACACACACACACACATACACATACACATACACACATACACACACACACACACACTCGTCTCTTGTTGCTGTTTGTTTATTCATTTGTTTGTTTATTAAAGAGTTTGTGTATGTGTCACGTGACGGAAGGAGGTCGTCTCTCTCTCTCTCTCTCTCTCTCTCTCTCTCTCTCTCTCTCTCTCTCTCTCTCTCTCTCTCTCTCTCTCTCTCTCTCTCTCTTTATTTATCCTACTGGCCCTGAGGTAAGGAAGGAATTAATTCTGGCCACGTGAGAGAGAGAGAGAGAGAAGAGAGAGAGAGAGAGAGAGAGAGAGAGAGAGAGAGAGAGACCGTGACCGAACATAATGAGTAGCGGAAAGGTCACTCGGCAAGGTCATTAATGAAAAATATATATAGATAATGATGTTGATGATGAAAGGAAATGATAAAAAAAACAACTTAAAGGCTAAAGAAAATTAAATGAAGATAGATCAAGATAATAATAAAAAAAAAAAGTTAATTTATTTATATCCACTCGAAGGACAAAACAACGTGAAGGAAAGATAATGAAAGATAATGAAAAGTGATGAAATGGAATGAAAATGAAGAAGAAAAAACAAGGAAATTACTATTACTACTACTACTATTACTACTACTACTGAATAATTAAAAGCTATCTTAATTACTGACACCATCTCTCTCTCTCTCTCTCTCTCTCTCTCTCTCTCTCTCTCTCTCTCTCTCTCTCTCTCTCTCAATTTTTCTTCTTTTTACTTCTTCCTTTTGTATTTTTTTGATTTGTTTCTTTAAAGTGACAGGAAGTTATGTTCACAGAAGTTTGTTAATTTTTTGCATGTCAAGGAGAGAGAGAGAGAGAGAGAGAGAGAGAGAGAG
>JAPQNM010001942.1:240000-305000 GCA_029783475.1 Metacarcinus magister | reverse complement strand
GAGAGAGAGAGAGAGAGAGAGAGAGAGAGAGAGAGAGAGAGAGAGAGAGAGAAGAGGAGAGCAGAGCAGAGCAGTGTGTCAGAGGGAAAGTGGGTCACGCGTTAGACAGGTGTGAGGTGGTGTGCCGAGGAGCCGTGGTGGTGGTGGTGGTGGTGGCCGCGGCGGGGCTGTGGGGCGCGGGTCAGCAGGGCGCCCCCCTTACTGCGGTCACACGCGGGGGGCCGTGATGCACCGCTGGGCTCATAACTGTAGGGCGGCCCAGTGCTGTGTGTGTGTGTGTGTGTGCTTGTCTTTACAGGTGTGTGCTGACGTGTGTTTGTGTGTTTAAGTGTGTGTCGTTGCAGGTTTTTGGTGACGTTTGTGTGTTTGCATTTGTATACTGAGGTATGTGTGTGTGTTTGTGTTTTAGTGTTTTCCTTCCTATCCTAACGTTTTGTTATTGTCTGCAGGTGAGCCGCGTGTGGGCTGGGCCGGGCGCCGCCGTGTGCTGGGTGGGAGCCGCCGCCACAGTGGAGGCTCGCGGGGCCGCGTCCGGGGCCCTGCCGCCTCAAGCCCCAGCCAACCCTGCCCCCGCCCCGGCACCCGCCCCCGCCCCCGCCCCGCAACAGGCCCCACAACAAGCACCACCGCCCCCACAGCAGCAACCACCCCCACAGCCGGGCCACGCGGCGGGCGCCCTCCCTGCCGCCGCCCCCCCTAACCCACCACACCTGGCCCCTCAACATCCACAAGTGGCCGCGGCACCCGTAGCGGCGACGCCGCAGAGGCACCAAGGCCCGCCGCCCCTGGCCGCGGCGGCGGCGGCGGCGGCGGCACACGTGGCTGGGGGGGCGGCACATCCCGCGGAGGTGCACATCCCGCCCGCCCACCATCCCGCCATGGGTAAGTCTTCATGCACACTTACTAATGATTTGTGCTTGTACTTTTAATTTTAGTTATAATAATAATAATAATAACCACCACCAAGTGTTGCTTCACTGTTGTTGACACGTGGTTGTGTCCAATGATGACAGGATCTTTATAGTAATGGTGACTCGTGGGTCACGGATGATGTTTGCTAACACAAGCACGTACGCACGCACGCACGCACGCACACACACACACTCACTCAAACACACCTACACGGTGCCGCCATCCCTACGAGGTCATACTGTCACAACCCACGCTGGTACCTACTTTCTGCCTGGTGTCGAGGTCTGAGCGGGTAGGCAGACCCGCCCCAACCTTGCCCCGCCCCCTCCCCTGGGTGGCTGGGTGCCCTGCCCGCACACCTTGGCCATACTAGTGGTGAGCAGGGTGACCGTGAGGCTGCTGCTCACCACCCAAGGCAACGGTGTGTATGTGTGTGTGTGTGTGTGTCAATTAGTTCGTGGGTGAGGGAGGGGGACGTGTGGCGTGGGGCGGGTGTTTGGCGGCGGCACAGTGTGTCTGTGGCCCCGCCCCGCCCCGCTCCACCTAAGAGAAATGTCTCCACCAGAGCGTCCCATCTTTCCCCTGCTTCGTGGACACACACACACACGCACGTACGCAAGGCCATCCTTAGGGCTACATATACAAGATGGTGTGTGTCACCACCAGGACTGGGTCAGGCGTCAGTCGTCCCTGGCTCAAACTTTGTAACATACAGAGTTACGCCAACCACTGCCTGGCCGTGCTGGCCCTCCAGGACCTTCCTTGGGCTCAGACTGCACGTGATGCACACACAGCCTCAAGGGTGAGCGTGTGCCCACGCCCAAGGACCACCACAGCCCCGTGCAGTGTTAGGTGCAGTGCGTGAGTCGTGGAGGCAGGTGAGGTGAGCCAGGTGTTATAACTGTGCCGGGAAGCACCACGCACGACACGCCACACACCAGCTCCACAACACCTAAGTGGTGGTCGGCCGAGGCAACAGTGTAACAGCGTGACCACGAGTGATAATGATCCACTTGGACTCCATGTGTGTCCTGCAGGTGTTACCGAGGCCATTACAACACTGACAAGTGACAAGTGTGGGTGTGTGGGTGACCATTGTGGCACCTACACCCGGCACTCACTGAGGCGCTAGCACTGTACACACCCTATTGTTGAACAACTCAGCTTGGACGTGTAACCAGCTGGCGTGGAGGTGTGTGGGTAGATGTGCTACTTGTATTCTGTTACACTCTGACGTAAAAGTCTTAGGACATCGAGTGTAACATTTGATTGAAAGGGTGAATGGAGGCCGTACAGGTTACCCTTCCAAACACACCTTAACGACACCCTTGACGACCCTATGTACACACACACACACACACACGCGCACACACACGCGCACACACACACACACACACACACACACACACACACACACACACACACTCCTATAGCGTGTCAAGTGCTATTTTAGGCCTAACTAATGCATTCTACACTTAAGATGTTACATGTTCTTCATAAGTACAACATGTTAGCCATTGAATAGAATGTAAACAGCTTTCATGATAAAAAAAAAAAACTTTCACAGATATTTTAAAGGAAACCTGGAATTCAATACTATATTTCTCGCTATACCACATTTATTATCATTATTGTTGTTATCATCATTATTATTATTAGTAGTAGTAGTAGTAGTAGTCACACATACTGTCTCACCTCACCTCACGCCCATCCTCTTCTTCCCACAGTTGGTCACGCTCACTCAGTCCTGGGCGGGGGTGGAGGCGGCGGCGGCGCTGGTCACGTCAGCTCGGGGGCGTCCAGCATGTCTGTGTCCCGAGTCCCCTCTCCGCTGCCCGCTGAAAGTAACATGCCTGTCGCTGAGAACTGGTGCTATACACAGGTAAGGCAATACTCTTAATTATATACTGGTGACTTATCTATCTATCTATCTATCACTAATGGTACTGGTAACTATTATTCATCTATCTGTGTCTGTCTGTCTGTCTGTTTGTCCGTGTGTGTATGTATATCTATCTATCTATCACTCTAATGGTATACTGATGATGATGGTGAACTGGTGACTCTATTATCTATCTATCTGTTTGTGTGTGTGTGTGTATTCTCTCCTATTACCTAAGATGAGTGAAGGAGGAAGGAAAGGAGGGAGGAAGGAAGGGAGGGAAGACGTAGTTGCTATGGAAACTTATAGCATTATGAGAAGTTTCCTTTCCCTTCTTTCCTTCTTCCCTACTTTCCTCTTTTTGTCCTCCCTCCCTCCTTTATTCTCTCTCTCTCTCTCTCTCTCTCTCTCTCTCTCTCTCTCTCTCTCTCTCTCTCTCTCTCTCTCTCTCTCTCTCTCTCTCTCCTCATTGTTCATGTCATTAACCTTCTTTTGAGAGAGAGAGAGAGAGAGAGAGAGCTAATCATTCTTCATTGCCCATTAAACAATTATTTTCGCCTGCCATTTACCTCAATCTCCTCCTCCTCCTCCTCCTCCTCCTCCTCCTCCTCCTCCTCCTCCTCCTCCTCCTCCTCCTCCTCCTCCTCCTCCTCCTCCTCCTATCACCACTACTACAACAACAACCTAACTTAACTTAACTTAACCTAACCTAACCTAACCTAACTTAACCTCACCACACTTCAGGGTTGAGTTAAGTTTCCAGTCCAATGCCAAATTATTTATCGCGACTTGAATTAATCTTTGAATGTCAACTGTTATACATATATTTTTTTATTATATATTTTTTAATTTTTTTTATTTAATTGAACGCAAGAACGAAAACAAAAAAATAAATAATTGGAATAGCAGGTAATTGGTGGCAACCTTGTAATTAATTGAACGTAATGATGCCAGGTGTTATGCTAATGAGTCGGTCATTTACTCACCTGAGAGGCATAGGTGAGATGAATTAATTAACTAAACCTTTCATCCCTCCCTCCCTCCCTCCTTCCCCCTCACCCCCCTCCTCTCTCTCACAGGTGTTAAGCCCCCCCCTTCTCCCAACACCCCCTTACCTTACCTGAACATTAATTAACACACACACACACACACACCTGCAGCCAGCCTTACCTTACCTCACCTTTCATCAATACTCTCCCTTCCCCTCCCTCTTTCTCTCTCCCTCAATATTCTTCCCCTCCCCTACCCTCTCCCCCAATATTCTTCCTCTTCTTCCCTCCCCCTCCTTCCCTCTCCCCTTTGTATATCATTTTATTCTTTATTATGTCATTATATATTTCCTATTTCCTATCCTTCCCTTTCTCCTTGTATTTCTGATCATATGTACGTGTATGTATATATATATATGTGTGTGTTATAGTGATGAGGTGACTAACTAACTAACGTGTGTGTGTGTGTGTTTATATGTGTGTGTTAATTTGTGTTTTGTTTGTGTGTTTCAGGTGAAGGTGATCAAGTTTAGTTACATGTGGTCTATAAACAACTTCAGCTTCTGTCGTGAGGAGATGGGCGAAGTGTTGAAGTCATCCACGTTCTCAGCCGGGGCCAACGACAAACTCAAATGGTACGTAACACACTCATCATCATTATTATTATCATCATCATCATCATCATTCTCATTTTCCTCCTCCTCCTCCTCCTCCTCCTCCTCCTCCTCCTCCTCCTCCTCCTCCTCCTCCTCCTCCTCCTCCTCCTCCTCCTCCTCTTTCTCCTCCCCATCATCATTATTATTATTGTTCTTGTTCTCGTTCCTCTCTTTCGTCGTCTTTCTCTCTCCTCTTTCTCTCATTCTCATCCTCTTTCGTTCTTATTCTCCTTCTCTGTTTGATCCTTCTTATTTTTCTTCTTCTCTTCCTCCTCCTCCTCCTCCTCCTCCTCCTCCTGCTGGTATTGTTAAGGTCGATTTTGGTGTCATCATCATCATCATCATTGACAGCAGATGTTAAGAGAGAGAGAGAGAGAGAGAGAGAGAGAGAGAGAGAGAGAGAGAGAGAGAGAGAGAGAGGTAACCTTAATAAGCCACACATTTTGCTGTAAAGGTTAGGACACACTTGGCTAAATTATCCTTCAATTTGGGACACGCGCCCCCCCCTTACTCCCCTTCCCCTTCCCCTTCCCATGTCCTCCAGTTCCCTCACTTAACCTGTCTAGTCTCCTCACCTTCTCTCTTTCTCTCTCTCCCTTTCATAACGACAACTAAGATATCAGAGAGAGAGAGAGAGAGAGAGAGAGAGAACCCAAAGACCTCTGATTTGACTCCTTCCCCTCAGATCAGTTGCTCTACTTGGGGAGGGAGGAAAGGGGAGAAGAGGGGAGGGAAGGGGAGGTAAGAAGAGAAGATGGAGTTCAGAAGCCAGGGAAGAGGAGGAGGATGAAGGGAGAGAGAGAGAGAGAGAGAGAGAGACTAAGGAGGTAAAGAGAAGAGGGAGAAGGAGAAGGAATAAGAGGAAGAGGTGATTCATGCTACCAGGAGGAGGAGGAGGAGGAAGCTAGGGTGCCAAGGAGGAGGAAGAAGAGGAGAAGGAGGATAGAGTCACCTCCATTCTGATTCTTCCTTGCCATTTCCTGCTTATGTTATAGCTCTCTCTCTCTCTCTCTCTCTCACTCTCTCTCTCTCTCTCTCTCTCTCTCTCTCTCTCTCTCTCTCTCCCATCTCAAGGCATTTTCTGGGTGTAGGGGAGGAGGAGGGGGGGAGGGGGAGGGGAAGTGTGTGTGTTTGTATGTCAAGTGCAACCTCCCCTCCTCCTCCCCTCCTCCTTCCCTCCCCAACTCACCAAGGCTATTGACCTACCCTCCCCCTCCTCCTCCCTCCTCCTCCTCCTCCTCCTCCTCCTCCTCCTCCTCCTCCTCCTCCTCCTCCTCCTCCTCCTCCTCCTCCTCCTCCTCCTCTTCCTCCATCACCTTGCCCCTCTTCTTCCTGTTTGCAAGGAATTAAAGTATTACGTGTGTGTGTGTGTGTGTGTGTGTGTGTGGGAGTGGACTTGGAGATGAGCCAGATACCTCTCTCTCTCTCTCTCTCTCTCTCTCTCTCTCTCTCTCTCTCTCTCTCTCTCTCCCTCTCCCTCTCTCTCTCCCTCTCCCTCTCCCTCTCCCTCCCTCCCTCCCTCCCTCCCTCTCCCTCTCTCCCTAGTAGCTTGATCTCCATACATTCCTCCAATACACACACACACATATTTTCTCTTTTCTCTTTCTTTCTCATCCCTACACACACACACACACGCGCGTGCATTTTCTCTCTTGCTCTCTCTCTCTCTCTCTCATCCCTACACACATTAACTCTAATTAAACTGATTATTATTATCATCATTATTATTATTATCATTATTATCATCATCATCATCATCATCAATCATCATCATCATTATCATCATTATAACTCCCCTTCCCCCCCCCACAGGTGTCTTCGGGTCAACCCCAAAGGTCTAGACGAGGAGAGCAAAGATTACCTCTCACTGTACCTGCTCCTCGTGTCCTCAAACAAGTCTGAGGTCCGAGCCAAGTTCAAGTTTTCAATCCTCAACGCCAAGAGAGAGGAAACCAAGGCTATGGGTGAGTGTGTGTGTACGTGTGTCTGTGTGTGTGTGTTTAGGAGTAGTCATGGGAACTGGTGTAGTGTATTAGTAGTAGTAGTAGAAATTGTATTATTATTATTAGTAGTAACAGTAGTAGTAGTAGTTGTAATTGTAGTAGTAGTAGCAGCAGTAATAGTAGTAGTGGTAGTATAATTAATTTTAAAAAGTAATATACATATTTAATAACACAATTAGTAGTAGTAGTTATAATAATGGTATGTATATATGTAGCAGTAGTAATGGTAGTAGTAGTAGTAGTAGTAATTTAATAACATAAGTAGTAGTAGTAGTAGTTATAGTAATAATATGTATGTATATAATAGTAGTGATGGTAGTTCTAACTCAAATTCTTTCCCTTACAGAGAGTCAACGTGCGTACAGGTTTGTGCAAGGCAAGGATTGGGGCTTCAAGAAATTCATCAGACGAGACTTTCTACTCGATGAAGCCAACGGGTTACTACCAGACGACAAGCTGACACTCTACTGCGAGGTGAGGAAGCGGGTGGGGGTGTGTGGGTGTGTGGGTGGGTGTGGGCCGGGTCTTTCTCACTGCTTCATTCTTTTCATACTCAACTAATTTTTTTATATTAACTTTTTGTGTGTTATTTAGTCTCTATTTCCTCTTTTTCTCATATTTCCTCACCTCTATTAGCCACTCCTTCTCCTTCCTCTCCTCCTCCTCCTCCTCCTCCTCCTCCTCCTCCTCCTCCTCCTCCTCCTCCTCCTCCTCCTCCTCCTCCTCCTCTCTAACCATCCTTCCCTCCCCCCAGGTGTCGGTGGTGGCAGACAGTGTCAACATCTCCGGGCAGAGCAATGCCATCCACTTCAAGGTGCCAGATTGTCGCCTTTCTGATGAGTTGGGAAGCCTGTTCGAGTCTCAGCGATTCTCTGACGTAACTCTATCAGTGGCCGGCAGAGAGTTCCAGGCACACAAGGCTATACTGGCAGGTGAGAGAGAGAGAGAGAGTTTTAAACCCAGAAATGCTTTAAGACTCTTCATGGTGAGTTAGTTCAATTAGAAAGCTTTAGATAGGTAGTGAAGAATTGGAGAGGAATGTTGTTTGGTTATTTTAAAGTTTTCCTTCCTTACACACCATCACTAACACCCCTTCCCCCTTCCCCCTCCCCTTTCCCTACAGCCCGATCTCCAGTGTTTGCTGCCATGTTTGCCCACGAGATGGAGGAGCGGAAGCACAATCGCGTCGAGATCCAGGACGTTGATCATGAGGTGTTGAGGGAAATGTTGCGTTTCATCTACACGGGCAAAGCGACCAACCTCGAGAAGATGGCTGACGACCTGCTGGCGGCGGCTGACAAGGTGTGTGTGTGTGTGTGTGTGTGTGTGAAAAAGTTTTGCTGGGTTTTTTTTCATTATTTTGTGATTCCTGGTTATATTTTGTGTGTGTGTGTGTCTGTATGTATGTATGTGTGTGTGTGTGTGTGTGTGTGTGTGTGTGTGTGTGTGTGTGTGTGTGTGTATTTTTCCCTTACTCATGTTACCCTTCACATTCTCCCTTCCCAGTATGCATTAGAGAGGCTGAAGGTGATGTGCGAGGAGGCGCTGTGTGTTAACCTGAGCACAGAGAACGCAGCTGACGTGCTCATCTTGGCAGACCTCCACTCAGCCGACCAACTCAAGGCTCAGGCCATTGAATTTATAAACACGTAAGTAATTCTATACATACAGATTATTGGTTTTGTTTTTGTTTTTTCTCCTCTTCCTTTCGTCTTTTTATACTTTGCCTCCTCCTCATATATACCACTCGCTTGTCATATAATTTAACTTCTTCCCTTGAATATTGTCCTCCTTCCCCTTCCTGTGGTAACCTCCGTCCCCTTCCTCCCACAGACACGCCACAGACGTCATGGAGACTCAAGGGTGGAAGTCCATGATCCAGTCCCACCCTCACCTCATCGCCGAGGCCTTCCGCGCCCTCGCCACTCAGCAGATCCCGCCCATCGGCCCGCCCCGCAAGAGGATAAAGGCCAGCCCCTGAGCCTGGCCACAGATCCCACCCACAGACTGCCTCAGGCCCGCCCCGCCCACCCCCATGCCCCCCCGCAGCACCCTGGCCCCGCCCAATGCCCTGCTGTGGCTGAGGGGGCGTTCGGGGGGTGAGGGGGGGGGTGGGCCACCCTTCCCACCAGTCAAGAGTACAATCCAGGGAGGCGCTCCCACCCACTCAGGACGGCCGGACCGACCTCTCGGCCCCCCTCGGCCGCATGGACCAAGAGACGAGGCCAACGCTTGATCTCAGTGCAGACACATGTGTGCACACCCACACACACACACACACACACACACACACACACACACACACACACACACTGGCAAACAGCATTTATAAATATTAAATTTATGAATGTTCAAAGTTACTAAAAAGATAATGTTTTCCTTTGTCCTGATTTACAAATATAAATATCAATAAAAATGAACAACCACCTAATCAAGTTAACATTGTCCTTTTCTCAAAACTTATCATCGTAAAGTAGTTTTGAACTCACTCTATTTACCATGTAGTAAATATGTTTGTATGTTTGTGGCAATGAAATGTCATCAACACATTACATTCATACATACAACATCTTTGTTTAGTTTGATGTGATTCTATATAAACTGGAATCCATCTCACCTAACCTAACCAAACATAATCAAATCTATCAACAAAAAAATAACCCAGATTTACAAAACTTTCAATTCAAGAACAACATTTATCAAAGAACGTAACTTCTGCCCGTACACACACAAGCCACACGCACACACACACACACACGTACACACACAACCTAACTCACCCAAAAGCTGCAGGTCACTTGCAGCTTACCCCTTGAGGACTCGGCTCCCCCCCTCCTCACCACACCCAAGTACACCCCAGAACACCCCTTGAGGCCCCCCCGTCCCCCGCCAGCCTGCCGCGCCCCTGCAGGACTCTGGGGGCACGTGGGGCAAGGAAGTGTGAATCCTCTGCAATGTACAAGGTTTACTTTAGTTTGTGCTTTCGTAGGTTATAGAAAATGGTCTCGGGGCCAACAGAAAATGGCATTCGTGACCCTCCTCCTCCTCCTCCTCCTCCTCCTCCTCCTCCTCCTCCTCCTCCTCCTCCTCCTCCTCCTCCTCCTCCTCCTCCTCCTCCTCCTCTCCTTCTTCCTCCTCCTCTTCGTCCTCCTCCTTTTCTTCCTCGTCCTACTACTACTACTTCTACTACCTCCTACTTACGTCCTCACTCCTTTACTATCCTACGTACTACTACTACTCCTCCTCCTCCTCCTCCTCCTCCTCCTCCTCCTCCTCCTCCTCCTCCTCCTCCTCCTCCTCCTCCTCCTCCTCCTCCTCCTCCTCCTCCTCCTCCTCGCCTGGTGGCTGGTAATGAGGGAGGGAAGGAAGTGTCCCTCATTAAGGCCTCACAAAACCTCACACACTCACACAAACGGACAGACGGACGGACGAGTGTTTTGAAAATAGATAAAATATACTAAGAATAATGAATGATGATGTGAAAATAATGAAGGAAAAACACGATGAAATACAATAGAAATGAAGAGTAAGATTTTCCCAAAGAGATGCTCCCCCTACCCTCACCCCCCCACCACCCCCACCACGCCCCCAATACCCATCACCAGTGCTGCAAAGACGGAAAAATAGACAGTGATTTGGTGAATTTTCCCTCAACTCCCCCACCAACACACCCCCAAAACCTAACCTAACCTTACCTTACCTTCCTTCCACCTCAAGACTACAAACTCAGTGTGATTCTTGCGCGTCGTCAAGTGTGTGGTAAATAATATTAGTGGAGGAAGGAAGGAAGGAAGGAAGGAAGGAAATGACAAACTATGGATGGATGGAAAATTGAGGGGAATGTGAAGGGAAAGAAAAGAAGTCCTGCGAGGGATTCATTTGTGTGTTGAAGACGTTGTTATTTATTTGTTTTGCGTTTTATTATTATCATTATTATTATTATTTTTTATTATTATTTTCTCTGCGATGCGATGTTTTCTCTGTCGTCGGAAAAAAAAAATGTTGGAAATTATTAACGGATGGACGGACGGACGGACGGTTAGATGAAATTTGTGTTTTATTTATTTTTTTGATTACATGTTTAAATATCCTGGTAGCCTGACGTAAATAATGAATAACTTTGTTCGTTTGTTTAATTGTTCGTTTGTTTGTTTGTTTTGTTTGTTGTAGCTTCTCGTCATCATCATAAGATTATCGTTTTATTTATTTATTTTTATATTTATTTTCTATCGAGTATCATTATTATTGTTGTAATTGATTTGTTTATACCCTTATTATTATCATTATTATTATTATTATTATTATCTAGCCGTCATTGGTGTGTTATGTTGTGTCGTGTCTTTCCTCTTCCTCATTTGATGGAAGCTAACGATGGATTGACCTGACCTCGTTGCAACAGCACGAGGTCAGGTCACACTTGTAAGCACTGTGCCATGCCGATGCCTTTTGTCCGGGATTACTCCACCACTACTATTACTACTACTACTATTATTATTATTATTTTGATTTATTATTTTTTGATTATTATCATCATCCCTGCAAGCCCTGCCCTGCCCTGCCGCCCCTCACTTGTCTACTACCTCACCCCCCTTTTGGGCTTTGTTAAAGATACTACTGCCACCTCACTCACTCACTCACTCACTCACTCACTCACTCACTCACTCACTCACTCTCCTGCTCAGTGGAACAAGTGGCTATTCAAGTATCTCATTACCATTCATTCATTCATTCATTCATTCAGTCAGTCAGTCAGTCAGTCTTACATCAATCTTTCAGTCAGTCAGTCAATCAATAGAATCACTGCTGATCATATTAGTACAAAGCCATTCTTTCTTTCTTTTTTTTTTATTTGATGTAATATATATCATTTTTGCCTCCCTCCCTCCCTCCCCCCCTCCCCCCCATTCCGTTCAATACTTCTCAACTTATATTTGTTTTATATATAGTGTGTGTGTGTGTGTGTGTGTGTGTGTGTGTGTGTGTGTTTGTTTGTTTTAGGTGAGGGGTAGCAAGGCAGGGAAACAAAAGAAGCTCACACATACATACGTATTTACCAAAGTCAGCTGCACAGGGCCACAGAGAGAGAGAATATGTGTTATTTTAAAACATTAAATCATACCCAGTCATAAATTATTAATATTATCAGTCAGGACCTTCATTTCACATCATAGGGAGGCGTTGAGTGAGTGTGTGTGTGTGTGTTCTGTTCATTCCTTATATAAACCGTCACTCTCTTCCCTTCCTCTTCTCTATGACTGCCAATACACACACACACACACACACAACACACCACACACACACACACACCACACACACAGGAAACGAGGAACAGTATAGAGTTCTGAATAACCACCTCAACCTCTCTCCATTCCCTCCCTCCCTCCCTCCCTTCCTTTCTCCATGACAACTTTTGGAGGAAGGAAAACAAATCAATATAAAGTATTAATAAGTGATGGAATAGGCTCGTGGGCGCAGGATTATTACATATTTTTATTATTATTATTATTATTATTATTATTTCAAATCCAAATTATTATTATTACGCAAATCAGGCAAGTAAACAAGCAAGCATTCCCACCCAGGTTTCCCTCATCCCTCCTCCTCTTCCTCCTCCTCCTCCTCCTCCTCCTCCTCCTCCTCCTCCTCCTCCTCCTCCTCCTCCTCCTCCTCCTCCTCCTCCTCCACCTCTTCCTCCTCGTCTTCGTCCTCCTCTATGCAGGGTGTGAAGGGGAGGAGAGGATGAGGGGGCTCCGGGGCTTGCCAAGTGGTGGGGGAGATGATAATGGCGCCTCTTGGGGAATGATGGAAAAATGTGAGGCGGGGAGAGTCGTGTCAGTGGACAACCCGACTCAACATCATTAAAACTTGGTTAATAAATCTAATAATGGATGTTTTATAAGCCTTACGTGTGTGTGTGTGTGTGTGTGTGTGTTGGTATAACTGCTAACTACCTATCTCTCTAACAAGGGAAGAAGCAGCGGTCCTTCCATAGGTTAAAGATTAATCAATGCATTAATAACGAGAGAGAAAAAATACAATACAAGCATTGTTAGGTCCAATAGCTAAGATTGTTACTGTCTGTTCTTCCTTTGTACTCTTTATTACAAGATACATCGAAGAATCTCAATATATCTTTCCTTAGGTGTGTGGTGATCCGAGCCGTCTACTATATACTGACTACTACTACTACTACTACTTCCTACTACTTTATAACATATCCTTAATCAATGTTCACAGTTAAGTGTATTGTAACGAGCTAATTAGGCCCCCCCCCCACACACACTCCATCCTCAATTAAAAGGTAATACGAAAATTTACACACTGACAAATTTACACATTCAACAAGGATGATTAAAGAATAAAAGGATATTATTGCAGTTCTCGTTTACTGATTGTAGAACCATTAGGGAAAAATATTACTACGAATTGAAGATAATATGGTGACGACTTGTTTTTTAGTGACGTAGCAACTTGGCCTGTCTAATATTATTTACTATAAAGTCTATACCATATATAATCAACCTCTCACTATTTCCAACTAATCATATTTATAATTTACTCTCCTGGTATTGACTAAACTCTTCATTAAACACTATAAAGGTGAGAGGAAACAAAAGAAAAGCAGTAGTCTAGTCTGAGCAGAGGAAGGGGGAGGTGGTGATAGCCGGCTCTCCCATACACACAAGACCACTCCTCCTTTTCTCCTCATTTCTCTAGTGTACGTTCATAATAAGACTTTCATTATACCTCTATTGTAAAGGCCTTGGTTAGTACTACGTATGTGTGACACTCGCTGATGGATTTATACGGCGTGACACCCATGAGGGGTAAGAATTGAAAACAATGTCCTGTCGGCTAGCAGCCGACAAGACATTGTCACCTCCAACCTGGTGATAATATTTCTTCGTTTTAAACCTTCCCTGTTCCTCTACATGTCATTTTGAGGGATGGAGGAACAGTAACATTACCTATTAAGCGTAAATAGCCTTGATAAATAACATCAAGTTTCAACAGGTACCGCTAGGTAGCGGCCGTGCGTTGACTGCTGGGTCACGTATATTTAAAACCAAAATTGAGATTTTTACTATACACAGGAAAGCAATTATATATACTTAAAAAAATCGTTTGAAGTACCTAACTGTTTTCTACATAAACATTTATTATATTTGATTCGTATTTATTTAATGAAAAATGTTTATTTCTAAGGTCAATCATAGAATCGAATAATAGAATTAAGCAATTATAATGAAATTAAACCAATATAAACCATAGAATAGAACATATAAAAACTATTCAAACCGAAAGTAAAGCCTAAATAAGCCATAACACAAAGAAAAACGGAAAAGACAATGAAAAAATGAGAAAAAAACACCGTAATTATTTGTTTACATCCAAGAGTGTTAACTATAGCGTATTATATGGGTATGTTTCTAATCTAATCTTCATGGCCACCCTTTCTCTGATAAAAAAAAAAAAAAAATTCTGACCTCGTTTTGGCGTCCCCCTACATGCTGCGCCCGGGGACAGATGTACCCCTTTGCCCCCCCACACCCCCCACCCCATCTATGCCACTGCTCCGTCCTGTCCTGATTAATTTCAGGCTGAGAAAAGAAACGAACAAAAAAGAAACTTACTTTGTATTGTGCTCTTACTTTTTTTTAATACCGAGTTTGTATTCTCATTTAAACTTATGATATTATTTTACATCTTCACCTGAATGCTCTAGATAATTCAGGGTTATATTTTTGCATTACTTGATGTATTTTGAGAAGGTTTTCTTAATTATATTTCCGCCCTAAGTTCTTAGTTTGTGAGATATTCAAGGTTTTCTGCGAGACCTTCTCTTCGAAAAGTAAAGTTTAGTTTGGTTTGAACAAGGTTCTGTTATTTGTCAATATAGGTTAAGGTTTAGTTAATTTAGGTTATGTTATGCTATGTTAATTTAGAAGATATCAAATGTTTTCTATGACCAAAAGTAGAGGGTTGAACGATGTGCAACGTTATTTTCTTTCGTAGCCACACGCCATTCTGGTGAAGATGTAAACATTTACCACATTAATTTCTGCAAATGGCATTTCATCACATTTCATTCAAGGAAATAGATAAATTGGTCAGTATACTAATTTTTATTTGTACGTGCAGTGCAGTGCAGTGACTGGATGGATGCTCGTGTGTGTCGATCGGTAGCCGTCAACACTCAACACCACAACTTAATGCCTATCACACAAAGCAAAGGAATTATAATATAAAAAACCGTGATGGTGCAAGAGTTAGACAGGAGAGGAAGAAGATGAACCTGGGATGTAGAAGAAATGCAAAAAGATATGTTGAGAGTGAATGAAGAACAAGAATTAGCCCGAGGGAAGAAGGCTGAAGGCTCAGAGTGAAGGCGGTGTTGGTAAGGTAAGTAAATGTAGCTTTTGTAACGTTAGATTGGTGATATTATGTGATTTGTGTCATCAAATATCAGTTTCTCCTTGTGTTAATCTGGTTATGATGGTGAATCGATTGATCTTGGCCATTATTTCCGCCATGAAAAAGCCTCGGTTCCAAGTGATGTCTTCCCATTTTAATGATATCGGAAACCCACCTTGAATAGGTATTTTAAACTAAATCTATCACCACCTATTGACTTTCTAACCACTTATTAGGCGTAATGGGAACGAAGATATGGATATAAGGTTAGCCTACTAATTTTGAGGCCTTGGGTTTTTTTTTTGCTTTAAATTAACAATGTTATCTCCATATCATCCTAGAAACGATCTGTAAATAAAATCAGACTTGCCAAAATGATGGTTAATGTGTAGAAACGTCCCACTCTTACGTCGACCTTGACAGACCCACACATGATGCCCTTGTTACTTGACTTACTTTGTGTCAGGAATGAAGGATAAAATCTATAGATTCACTACCTAAAGCACCAGAAAAACATGTGTATTGGCCTAACTTCCATCGATGTATCACCATCATCTACCTTCCCTTCTTATTTGAAGTTTGTTGACATTCCACCTATTTCTAAAAAGGCAGTGCTTACAGGTACGGCAGTCGTACCAATAGGGGATGACTACGGGGTACAGCTGCCGTATCTGTAAGCACTTATAGGCACAGCTTACAGGTACGGCAGCCATATCCTCATTGTGCTCACTTATAGATACGGCACGTGCCTAACTTTTTAATAATAAAATATAAAAAGCTTATATAACTGAACCAAACCGTACCTAACATAACATAACCTAATGTAAGCCATATCCTCATAGTGCTCGGTTATAGATACGGCACGTGCCTAACTTTTGGGTAAAAAGCTTATATAACTGAACCTAACCAAACCTAACATAACATAATCAACCTAACATAACTTGAAAGATGCTTTACCAGGTAAATAATAAGGCACAGGTCATAGGAATAGCAGATTATTCTGTTGATAACTTTCTAAGTGTTTTTGAAACTTCGTACGATGAAAAATTTATGTCAAATTTAATGCAAACACGGTGGGTGACGCCGGCGCATGCCGTACCAATAAGGGATGACAACGAAATACGGCTGCCGTATCTGTAAGCACTTTGTTCTATGAAGGGTGATGACCTACTCCAATCCTTCAAACTAATCAGCTTTACCTTTGATTTCCTGTTTTTCTAAAGCTTAGTGTTTAATACCAATATATTTATGAGGTCAATAATGTGGAGTGTCACCTTCTTAGTTTGAAGCCTCATTTATTTCCTGATTTAATCAAGAAAAAGTAAGATAAAATGTCACCACCATAACTGAAGCCATTATAAGCATCTTAGAATGTAGGAAGTGTATCACAAGGGACCTTACTTACTTGGCTTACTTGGTGTTGTTTAGAGGTGTTTGCTGACAGTGGTGGTGGTGGTGGTTGAGCGCTGCTTCCCACCCTGGCGTCTCTATTCATTAGTTCCAGCTGGGCCAGTATGGAGGTGGAGGTCCTGCATCTGGCAGTGTAGTCCGGTACTGGAGGTTGTCGGGAACTGACCCCAGGAACCCGTCCAGGCCAGTTTTGAAGGTGTTCAGTGTGCAGTCAGTAATGTCCCTCACCTCACCTCATCTCCTATGGGAGTGAATTAAATATTTTTGACCCTTCATGTGCTAGGGTGGATGCGAGCAGGATCTTTATTTTGTGTGGGGCTGTAGTTGGTAAGCTTGTCCTTGCACACTTGCGTCCAGTCCTTTCAGTGGTGTAGGGTTGTAGTGCAGAGGGTGTGGGGTGAGGCACCAGTTTGTCCAGGATCTTGCACATGTAGATGGCTCGGTGCCTGTCCCTCCTTCTGTGTTGTGAGTAGAGGCTTAGATCCTTGAGTCTGTCCCAGTAGTGAAGGTCCATCAAGCCTCTGATCTGTGGGGTGAATGACCTTTGTACTGTTTCCAGCTGTTGGATGTCACCCTTGTTGTGAGGGGAGGCTAGGTGGGTGGATCCAGTAGTCCAGTGTGGGTTGTAGCAGGGCCTTCCAGAGGGTCAGCATTACTTGAGGCTCCCTGGAGGTGAAGGTTCTCAACACCCAGCCTGCCATCCCCTTACCCTTCTTCACTGTCTCTGTGATGTGGTGTTGGAAGGAGCCGTCATCGCTCAGGTGAACTCGGAGGCATTTCACATGTGGTTGTGGGGTGATGTGTTTCCATCCTTGGGTATGCAGTTTGGTTTGGTTTCCTCTTTGATGTTTTGGTTTGGACCGTGCCTTAACATTTCAAATTTTTCTTCATTAAATTGTATGTTGGTTGGTGCAGCCCAAGCATATACTGTGTTGAGGTGGTGTTGTAGGTGGAGTACTTCTTCCACACTGGTGAGGACAGATACTTACTCTGGATAAGTGGCTATTTTTTTTTTTTTACACAGGAGATTTTTGGTCGGATTAATTGGCAGTAAGAATGACTGACTCATCCACAGTTTTGATGTCCTAACAATGTTCTTTCCTTCATCAGCCGAGTGAAAGGTGGAAGCTGGTTGTCATGACAGAACACCACTCCTGCAGCACCACCACCACCACCACCAGCAACATTGTCAATCCCATGAGAGCAACACTTCACAACACCAGATTGCTACTTACCTCTATCCTCTCACCTTCAGGAAAATCATGAAAAACCTGTCTGTGTTTCTTGAGGGAAGGATGTGTGTGTAGGTGTTGAAACTGTTTGTGTAAGTGGAGAGTCAGAATGGATCAGACTCGAAAATTTGAGTGTGATGAATGTGGGAAAGTATTGAACAGCAGCAGCAGTCACATCCAACACTCGCTATCCCACCGAGGAGTGACTGTATTCTGCTGTGAGACATGTGATGAAGTGTTCCTGAGTGAGAGTCAGCTGGACCAACACTTAGAGATTCACAACACTGACAACACTAACAAGAAATATGATTGTGAAGTATGTGGGAAAAAGTACTCGAAAAGGTCTGACGCCAGAGCACATGCATTATTGTATCATTACGGGGTGAAGGAATTTGAATGTAATGAATGTGGGAAGGAATTTGCAACAAGGAAGAGTCTTGTCCAGCACAGCAAGATACACTCTGATGTGAAGGAATATCAGTGCATGAAATGTGGCAATGAGTTCAGATGGAAAGGTCACCTCACACAACACATGAAAAGAGTTCACTTTCAAGAAAAAAATTATTTTTGTGGCAAGTGTGGTAAGGGTTTCTTCCGCAAGAGTAGCGTCAACACACACGAGGAGAGTTGCCGCGGTAAAGACAGACGAACACATAAGTGCAGTGACTGTGGTGCTGCGTACACATCAAAGAGGCATCTTGAAGAACACATGAAATCTCACAAGAAAGCACAGTTGTATGTGTGTGACGAGTGTGACAAAGTGTTCACCTACAAAGGTCACCTCACCCTACACGTCAACACTCAGCACAAAGGAATGACCAAACACACTTGTCAGGAGTGTGGTAGAGTGTTCAGCCAGAGAGGTCACCTTAATGTACACATGAATAGCCAGTGTGGTGACTTTTAACTATGAAAGATAAGCAACATGATACTACAATGCAAGTCACACCTAACCAACAACTACATCGCTTCCCCAGATAGGAAGACTGCTATTTATGGATGTACAGCCAATGCCTTGATGCATCCTCAACAAATGTAGAATTTGATCCATAATGACACGTATTATGGTGTTATTACCAAGACTTCACAGCATCCATGTCTCACAACCACACAGTGAATCATGGTGCATTAGCATCCTAAAACATTGGTCTTCCTCCACGCCATCCAACACTATGTAGCAACTTTTGTTGAGTCAAGACACAACACCCTCGGCCCAACTCTGTGTTGGATCACTCCTTGGTGACAACCATGACACACTGGGCTGGGAGGATCCCCTCGCCACACTTTTAATTTTGGGGCTGACGGAGGGACATTGAGCTGGGAGGTTCTTCCCAATTCCATGATTGTATATTCATATTGCATGTTCTTCAGTAATTTTTAAGTACTCTGTGTCATAGTTATGATTCTGTCTCTCCAATAATCTTGTACGACTGCAAAAGTGTGGGCCATGGCCGAATGCCCCCCTACCCCCGTACACCATTGAAGGCCACAAAGAACATACACACCATAGAGGAGTGAAGAATGAAATGCTAAGAAAACATGAATGAAAAACATGCAAAATACACACAAGGAAAGAGAGAGGGAAAAAAATCATGGACATGCCTTCTTAGTGCAAACATGAAACACTTAGCCTGGGAATACCAAGTTGTGTTGCATTGCAGTATTAACCCTGTTACACCCATTCAGATCTCAAGTACAGCAGTGAATGCGGCAGCAATTAAACTACTTGTAACAGCAGACAGGCTTGTGAAGGAGCTTGTTGATGCAGCAGCTGTGTGGTAAGAACCTGGGAATTTATCTAGTGGAGTAGTAGTAGCAATAGGTGGTGGTAATGGGGAAGAGAGGAACAGCAGCAGCAGCAATAGTAGTAGTAGTAATGGTAATGGTGGTAGTGTAGTTATAATTATATGTAATGGAGACAAGGTGTAATTTATTATAGTTAATTTATTGTAGATGTTTTATTACTCATTTTCACATAATAATTATTCCTGGCGAGTGCAGGAAGCTAATATTCTCCCACAAATGAGGTTTATTGTTTTATCCCGATTTTATATATATATATATATATACATATATACATATATACATATATACATATACCCACTATTAAAAGAAAAACACATATCTGCCAGAGTTAAAATAATGTACAAAACTATATATATATATTTTTTTGCAGGTGTTCATCTGTCAGGATCATCTTGCTTGGCATCACATCTGCTTCCTTGCTGGATCACCACCTACCTAGCACCGTAGCCACGGTGTCTCCTCCCCGGTGGTTACCAGTGACTCCACAACTGTGATGACTCTGTGATAAGAAGCGTCACAACAAATTGTATGTTTTATAAAAAATAAAAACAAAAAATTGAATAAACATTTTTTTATAAGTGATAAAAAAAAAAACTACTTTGGTTTGGACTTATTGCGCCCCTTCCCCCCCCCAAAAAAAAAAAATCCATGGATGGGTATGTAAATATATAAGTTTAAGCAGCCCCTTGCATATAGGGATGCCGTAAGTACAATTTAATTGGTTTAACAAATGCTGTGCGTTCAAGGGATCACTATATGCAAGGTGCTGCTTAAACTTATATATATACCAGTCCATATCCATGGATTTTTTTTTTGTGGGTGTGGGGGGGGGGAGGTGTTTGTTGAAATGGTTATGCAATGATCATTAGGGTTACAATTGTTGGCACTAAAGGTACTTTATACATAAAGATGACAGGAGTGTTCTTGTGTCTGACTTTAAGAGTGATGGCTGGCCTCAAGCAAGAATTAATTGCCAATGTCCAGAGATGGAAATGCCACAGGCCAGTGCAATGGATGGCAGCATTGGCATCGTTTCATGCGGACTCCTGCTGACATCTTTCACCTTCCTCAGGTTGTGAAGCTAACAATCCACACCTGCAAAGAAAATGAAGTTAATTCTAAGTACATTAAACTCAAATACTCAAATGAATGTCATAAGTGTGTTGTTCCTAAGTCGATTAAATTTGGAGAAAATAAAATGAAATTGCAAATATTTTTTCATAAGCCTGTCTCATTTATTTGGTGTAAGATATATTGGCAAAAGGTAAGTATGTGATTAGGGCATTCATCATTTTCGACAATGTATGACAGAATAGAATTAATAGAAAGGAATTGGAGACTATTTTGAGATTGCTTTAAAAAGTGTCTCAGTAGTGTAATGGTTCCGAGTTCGATCCCAGACGAAGGCAAGTGGTGCACAGCTCACCCAGCTGTTCATCCTCCCAAATGGATTGGTTGATAAATGGGTAGCTAGGATAACCTAGGGAAGGTAAACTGTGGAAAGTAACTGCAGCATAACGGATTACTTTCCACCACAGGCTCAAAGGCCAATGTGATGGGAGATGAACACACACACCTACGCACAGCTACAGCATGTGAACACACTTTACTTACTTATTTTAAAAATGCTTTTAGAGTCTAGAAAATACACCAAACATACTGTGTTGGTTAAACTCGCCTGCTGAAAGAGGTGAGATTGTAGTCAGTGATTGTCAATTCTTGTTGGTGTCAGATGACTGGCCTTGGGCTTTGATGATTCTCCCAACCTGTAAAACGGACCACTCATTCAGCCTGTGTGTGTTAAGTCCAATCTAGGTTAAGTTTCTAGGTATTACTCTGACACCTATTCCTGGGATGGAGGGCACAAGAGAAGTCTATTTCTCTGTCCAAGCAAATTCAAGGTTCTCTCACTCTAACCCAACCTCTCCCTCAACACTATCTTCCCATTTAACAACTTATCTCCCCTTCAATAGGGAGTTATCTTTAATTCAACCCTCAAACAACTACCTATTGTAAACTTTTCTTGGTATGCCAGTCACTCATTCTCTCCAATAGACCAAATCATGAGAATACAACATTTTACAACCACCACCACTCCTCATTCCCTCTCCTTAGACATACCAAATCTTCTATCCATACATTCATTACTTCTACCATCCATGCTGCTCACACCACAGGCATCTCTCTACCAAGTAACTCATTTCCTTTGGTTGAATGCTAGTCAAACTCAGACAAAAGTTCTACAAATATTGACACGATGTACTCATAACAACTCTGATCTCTCTCTCTCTCTCTCCTGGAAACAACTTGACAGGAAGTAGTCGTACAGCTTTGCCATTTCCTCCACATCCTCTACAGGGGAGTTCTAGGTTAGGTGATGTACAGTAAGTCTTGACTCCAACCGCTGGTCATCCCACACCATCCTGCAAGACAAACAAAGGCACGATGCATCATTCCTGACAATAATAGTGGATGGTAATAGCTGTGTACACGCTAAACCCAGAGACTCATGTTTTTAAATGTATTCCAACATCCTTACTTTATTTACTTTGTAGAATTCCGCCCTCTGAGAGCGCAGCTAAGGTGGGCCTCTGCTGTGCCCAGGCAACTTTGCATCACAGTTGTTCCGCCTATCCATCAGCGTGTTGGGAGCAGTGTTGGGGTATCCTGGTGTTGGGGGCTCGTCCAGTACTGTGTTGAGCCATCTGTCCAGTTGGTGTTTGGAGTCCATCGTGATACCAGACAGCTCCCAGATTGCCTTCGGGACAGCATTGAAGAGACGATCACCATACTTTGTGAAGCTGTTATAGGCGACTGTGTTCATCCTTTGAGTAGTAGCACAGTCGTCCCTTCCCAATGTGCTTGTTGATCTCTTACAAACATAAATCTCCAGGTAGCACTCTCGCCTTCTGTGGAGGGAGGTTAGGTTAAATCCATATTCACTTTCTGATCTAATATTAATCTTTTTCATAATAGTCTCCCTCTAATGCTGCTTCCAATAATCATTCTTCTTGTTGGCATCAGTACACACATTTGAGTAACAATATTCAGCTAGGCATCACAAGACTGATCCACGTTCAACAAAAATTACGTAACTACATCTAAATGCCTAGTTTGCGGTTGAAATTCATATGCAATTTCTTAAGAGTATGCAAAAAAATCCTATTCATAATGGTGTATTAAGGTTATTATGGTAAGTGATGCCTCGTATGCCTGTTCAACACCTGACCTGGCTAAGTGTTGCTTGGTAAGGATTCACACACTACTTCTTCACACCTCCATACATGTATATATAAGAACATAAGAAATGAGGAGACTGCAAGAGGCCAGTTGATGATCTACACGAGGCAGTTCCTTGTCTCCCACCCTTGGAATAATGCAATATTTATCCATCCCACCCGTCATCCCTATCCATTCAAGGGAGGATTATAGCCAAAGTATTGAAATAATGAAGCAAAGTTTACTCACCATCACCGTCACCTTCTTTACTCACTCACTCGGCGCCATCTTGCTTTGGTGTGGTGTTGGTCAGGTCAGGTTAGGTCATCAGTTATCTTGGTCTTTACAATGGCACTCAGGTTGTCTCATAATACCTCAGTAAAATTAATATATATTTTTCAATCTTTTAATTTCTCAATATAGTACAAGCAAGTTCCTTTTTTGTTTCTCCATCCCATCCACTCACTGATAACCCTTCCACCTCACTTATAACTACTACTACTACTGCTACTCTGCCACCTCCATCTCACCTACAACTCACTACTGCTGCTACTCTGCCACCTCCACCTCACCTGTAACTCATATATATCACCTATAACTCACTACTACTGCTACTCTGCCACCTAAACCTTACCTATAACTCATATATAACACCAACCAGTTACTTACAATTCCTTCAATGAAATACCTAATGCTTATGAGTAAAGCAAACCACTGTGGTGTTACCCAAAGATTTATTGAAGATCTAAATCTATTAAACATGTTATGACTATTGAAATTACTTGTTGAATTACCATTATGTATACAAGTCTTAGAGTATAGCATTCATGTTTTAGTTTTTTTTTATGGCCACATATAATTACTGTAGATTGTCTAACCTCCTAATCAACTTCCTCAAAAAGAAATAAAAATAACACCTAAATTAATACCTAGGTGATGCATTGATGGTCTGGTTATCATCACTGCAATATC
Source organism: Metacarcinus magister (assembly GCA_029783475.1). Classification (NCBI taxonomy): domain Eukaryota; kingdom Metazoa; phylum Arthropoda; class Malacostraca; order Decapoda; family Cancridae; genus Metacarcinus; species Metacarcinus magister. Next base: position 281,504 of record JAPQNM010001942.1, on the reverse strand, counting down.
TCCGTTTAGGGAAAGAATACAAGTTAGTTAGTTGGTGAGCTTAATGAGGTGTGAACATAATTGGTGCATCCACAAACTCAATCAATTTGTGACTCGTACACTATTCAAACTCAAACTCATTACCTTCAAATAAATACTCAATCCTTTGCAATCAATCAGATAATATATCAACATACCTGGATCCTTATACCAATGTTGTGTTTTCATATATCTATAATGGACTTCTCACCAAGTGTAAGGCGGCACAATTTTTGTTTAATCTTTTTTAATGTACGACACATAATATAAGAATTCACGGACACAACACGACACTTTCCTTACTCCACAAGCACGGAATTTTGCTACCCATTCGTCAGGTTATCAGTATTGATAAACATATTAACACCAAAAAATTCATGTCATACTCATCTATATGGTCAATGAGATGAATTTTTTAGGGTAAGATGTTCATAGTCTTTAAATTTTACTCACTCGGATGTATCATGCATTATTTTAACACATCTATAATATTTCTACTAGTTCATCTTTTCCTCTTCTTTATGATGTGTCACTATATGGCGTTGGAGATGAGTCTTCTGAGAGAATCTTTTCCCACACCCATGACACTCGTGATTCTTTTTCTTGGCATGGGTGTTTTTTATGTGTCGATACAGGTTGCTTCTCCACTTAAACTGAGTGCTACATAGATGACACTTGTACTCCTTCACCTCAGAATGCACTTTGTAGTGTTGCATCGCCCCTAACTTAGAGTCCAGCTTCTTCCCGCACTGATTACATTTATATTTCTTTAAGTGAAAATTGAACCCTATGACAGGATTAACAGTGCTCTTCTTGATGACTTTCTTTGGGGTTATTTTAGGGGGGGGGTTAGGGGAGTTGGTGTTAGGGGGGTTAGTGTTAGGGGGGTTGGTGTTAGGGGGGTTGGTGTTAGGGGGGTTGGTGTTAGGGGGGTTAGGGTGTTTCTTGATATGGTTGATAAGGTGTGTTTCCATACTGAATCCTTTCCCACACTGTTGACATATGTGCTTCTTCTTCTGTTTGTGAATGTTCCTATGCCGTATTAAGTTACTCCTCCATTTGAACTTAAAGCCGCACACCTCACACTCATAGTCCCGAACGTTAGAATGAACCTTGCTGTGCTCCATAAAAGATTTCTTGTTCGGAGCAATTTTCCCGCACACTTCACATTTAAATTTTTTCCCCCCTGCATAATGAACATAAGTATGTTTGACGAGAAAGCCCATTTTCAAGAACTGTTTCCCACATATTTTACAGTTGTATTTCTTGGTAGTGTTATGAGTGTCTAAGTGTTGGTCCCGCTGACTCTCACTCAGGAACACTTCATCACATTTCTCACAGCAGAACACAGTCACTCCTCGGTGGAAGAGTGAGTGTTGGATGTGATTGCTGCCGCTCTTCAATATTTCCCCACATTCATCACACTCAAATCTTGGTTCCTCCATCCTCACCTACACTCAATCAACCCTTCACTCAGGTGCTTCCATATACACTGTACATAACACACTCCACAACACACTCTGCACAGATGTCTCTAATCTAATCAAACAGAGGCAAGTTGCATACAATGGTTCAGAGTGTCAAACAAGTAGGATGTATAGGTACTTGGTGTTATGGGTCACACTCACTACTGCTGCTGCTGTTCATTATGTTGAGAGAAACCTGCTGCTGACCTCACCCTTCATCTACTCTTTCCTCCTCTTCCTTGGCTGCCTGGGGAAAGAGTGAATATTAAAACAATACCCTTCGGTATACCGGTATTTTTGTCGATTGGTCAGCCTGTCAGCCCACCATAACACACTCACAACACAACACACTCACCTTTATCTATAATCTTGTAGGTCGTCATGTCCTAACACTTCTTTTACTGTACCAAACACGCTATAATTAACACTCTTGGATGTAAACAAATAATTACGGTGTTTTTTTCTCATTTTTTCGTGGTTTTTTCCGTTTTTTTTTTGTATTATGGTTTATTTCGGCTTTACTTTCGTTTTGAATACTTTTTATATATTCTATTATATGGTTTATATTGGTTTAATTTCATTATTATTGCTTTATTCTATTATTCGATTTTTTGACTGACCTTAGAAATAAATATTTTTCATGAAATAAATACGAATCAAATATAACAAATGTTTATGTAGGCAATGGGTAGGCATTTCAGACGATTTTTAAAAGTATATATAATTGCTTTCCTGTGTATAATAAAAATCTCAATTTTGGTTTTGTATATACGTGATCCAGCAGTCAACGCACAACCGCCATCTTACGGTACCTGTTGAAACCTGATGTTACTTATTAAGGTTATTTACGCTTAATAGGTAACGTTTTCTTTATATCCCTCCACTATTAATGGTGAGAAATAGTGTTACTGCTCCTCCATCCCTCAAAATGACATGGAGAGGAACAGAATAGGTTTAAAACGAAGAAATATTATCACCAGGTTAGAGGTCCTGTCTGGCTGCTAGCGGTCACAAGAAGATTATTATTATGATTATTACTATTATTGAACTACAAATTAATATACAAAATGTAGATCAAAAGAAAGAGAAAAAAAAAAAGCTTTAGAATGATAATAAATATGTAACGCACGGATATATATTATAGATTCCATTTAATATAATTCTAAGTTTAGACTCCCAACCCGAGTCCAACTGACTGAAAACACCTTTATTTTCTACGCCTACAGAACTATTATTTTTTTATTTCTTTGTTTATGAGTCAGTGTAAGTGTCAGGGTCAGTGCTTGGACCTGTACTTTTCCTCATCTACATCAACTATATAGACAACAAACAACCTGGAGTCAGCAGTCAGCTTGTTCACAGACGATGCAAAGATTTATAAGATTCAACGTGGATAAGTGCAACACCATGCATGTTAGGCACCACAATCAGCAGGCAGAGTACCACTTGAAAGGGACAACACTGAACAAGTCCTCACAGGAAAAAAAATTGGGCATTACAGTGTCTAACAACCTAAAGTCCTCAGCTCACGAATCTTTACCTAATACCCATAACAATAATGATGACCCACCTGTTGTCTGTCTGTCAATCCTTCCTGTGGTGATGTTCTTTAATGGTGCTGAGAGTGTGTGTGTGGTGGTGACACGGGCTGGATGCACCCATGAGGTCAAACGCAAGTCAAACCATCAAATAGAGGGGGAAAAAATGACGTCTGACTATCAGCTGTGTTCGGAGTCTACTAATTTATCTTTCTTTTCTTCTTCTTCTTCTTGAGACCTTTGTTTTCGCCTCTCTAACGGCGCCATGGGGTTATTATTTTAACTTTTCCTTTATTTCTTCTACAATATGTTTAAATTATCATTTCTATATAAAAGAAAAGTAGATAAAAGAGGAGTTCTGAGTCTCTCTCTCTCTCTCTCTCTCGTCTATTACCCTACTTACATACCTAATTCAGTTGTTCAGTTGTCAACCTACTAAAAAAATTAATAATGATAATAATAGTGTTGCGGCGACGCATTTAGCATGTAAATAGTGTTGTGTAAATAGAGTTATTGTAAGTATAGGATGTAGAGGCAGGGAGCGGTAGGTCACTCAGGCCTCCCTGGGGATGTAGGGGTCCGTGTGAGAGTTGACATGTGTCAGAGATAAGGCGACCTACGTATCTGTGTTTTCAGCGATACGCAGTCATGGTGGGGTGTGTTTGAGAGACGTGGCTGGTTGTTGGAAGGAGAAGGAGCGAGGGAGTGAGAGAGTGAGGAGTGTGAGAGAGACAGAGACAGAGGGACACAGCGGAGGAAGGCCGATCCTGGGCGAGTGAAGGGCAGGGCCTTGGATGGAAGTGGACAGGGTGGCCGGAGAAATGGCATCCCTGGCTTCCTTAGGTCTGTCCTCACTAAGGGAGTGGCTGACTGGCTGTGTGGAGGTTGTTGTGTGCATCCTGGGCGAGTGAAGGGCAGGGCCTTGGATGGAAGCGGACAGGGTGGCCGGAGAAATGGCATCCCTGGCTTCCTTAGGCCCTGTCCTCACTAAGGGAGTGCATGGACTTGTGGAGGTTGCTGTGTGTGGACTTGTGGAGGCTGTGTGTGTTCTGGGTGAACCTCTTGTGGAGAACTCTTTGTGCCCTGAGTCTGTAATGTTGTGCTGTACCCTGTAAGCGTGTTGTTTGTAAATATACCAGGAAAGGAATAGTGTGGTTGTGTGTGATTTGTGTAAAAACACCCCTTTTCTCGTCTCGCCAACCCCCGCTACACGAGCCCCAGGAGAGCGTTACCTCAGTTAAGGAGAGGTAACGTGTTTTGGCGACACCCTGCCTTGGAGGGGAAGTGAAAAAGGGGGGTGTGCCGTAACAATAGTAATAATAAACAGATATTTCTTCTTCTACAAACTTTGATTTCAAGAAAGAGATGACAAAGAAAAAGCCTCAAGTAACTAACTTAACTAACTAACATGAACTTACGTATATATTAGGAAAAACAAAATTAAGTTAGTGAACAATGCAGGAAAAAAAAAAGGACTGCTATTATATTTTACTTAATTACTCCTACCCTGTATTAATTAAGAGGTAATTAAATGAAAGCAGAGGATAGCTTTGTAGCACATTAACAAAGAAAGATATGCATAACGTGTATATTGGAGTTATAAAACCTTAGAGAGAGAGAGAGAGAGAGAGAGAGAGAGAGAGAGAGAGAGAGAGAGAGAGAGAGAGCAGTAGACATAAATCAATGCTGGGCTTCGCTATCGTAATAAGCATTTTCAGATTGTACATTAAAGTTCAGCATGTAATCGTGAATGAAGTAGAATGTAGGTCGTTCCCTCGCATCACTGCTCCAGCACTTAGAGATGAGAAAATACAGCTTGTCAGGACATCTTGGGGGTTGAGGTAAGCGGTAACCAGCAATAATAGCGTCAACAAGCTCGTTATTCGTGTACCCTGGTATAGGCGGAAAGAAAGAATATTTAGAATTGTTATCTTGCTAAGTATAGTTTAACTTTAACTATTGTGTACTACATCATAATCATTTGAAATAATTTGAATTAGAATTGACTGAATAAATACAATGGACTTTTTTTTTTGTTGCCTTTTTTTTGTTCCAGAACTCTTAATTTTCATTAAAGATAATGAGAAAACATAGAATTACAAAGACATCTAGATCATACAGGCTCTAGGGTCCAAACTACTTGATCTGTCCATTACCCAAAGCAGAAAATATAAAAACAACGCATTAGAGAGAGAGAGAGAGAGAGAGAGAGAGAGAGAGAGAGAGAGAGAGAGAGAGACGCGCGCGCGCGCACACACACACACACACAAACCTGGGTAGGGTTGAGCGCCGTGGGTCAGAATTTCTATCATTAATATCCCGAAAGACCAAACGTCCGACTTGCTGCTGTATCTATGGTGCAGGAGTGCTTCCGGCGCTGTCCATTTGATAGGTAATCGTCCTTCTGCAGGATTTAATGTCTTTATTATTAAACACACACACACACACACAAACACACACACACACACACACACACACACACACACACACACACACACACACACACACACACACACACACATGGATTCAAATGTGATACATATTCTTTATCTATCAATAGTTTCTGACGCCTCGTCATCTCAGGAAACGTCTCCCAAGGGGATGGCCACGGCAGACAAGCCACCACCTCTCCCTATCCACACACTCCCTCCATGCTTATTCAATCCGTCCTCCTCTATCAGCACCTCTTTCATGCATGCATTCCTTTAAACTCTCCTTCCATTTTACAACTGGCATTCCTCACCTCCTAGGATTCTCAATTTCACTCACAAAAACTTTCTTCACAAACTCTTCAGTTTTTTGTTCTCTCAAGATGACCAAGCCTAATGTATTAGTACATATTCATAGGACTGAATTTAGTGTATTATATATTCACTCACTTGACGCTTTTCCTGCGTAGATTGCATCCTCGTGTAGCTTGGAGAGGCCGAAGTCTGCTACCTTGCACGTGTAGCACTGATTGACCAGAATGTTCCGGGCTGCCAGGTCTCGGTGAATCAGTTCCTTCTTCTCAAGATACTCCATTCCGGAAGCTACCTGCACAGTGGTGTAAATAAACACGGGAATCGTTCATAACTAGACAAACAAACAACCTCACAGTGTGCCCCAAACACTAGAGTTCCTGGTGCATGACAAGTTGACATGTATGGAGGTGTGAAGAAGCATTGTGTCAATCCTTACCAACCAACACTTAGCCAGGTCAGGTGTTGAACAGGTGTACGAGGTATCACTTACCTGACTGGCAATGTGCAGCTGTAGCGGCAGGTCCATGGGTTCACGGTTTCGTAAAATGTCCAGTAATGCTCCTTCACTCATGAACTCTGTAACGATGAGCAGCGGTTCTTCCAGTGTGCATACGCCGTACAGCACTAAGATGTTGGGGTGACGCAGTGTTTTCATCACTTTGGCTTCATCAAGGAATTCTTCAGGACTCATTTTACCTTCCTTCATTTGCTTGATGGCGACGTCATAGTTGCCACTCCAATTTCCTGTTCACACACACACACACACACACACACACACACACACACACACACACACACACACACAATATTACGTTAGGAAGGAGAGAAAATAGCGATGAATATATATATATATATATATATATATATATATATATATATATATATATAAGAACATAAGAAATGAGGAGACTGCAAGAGGCCAGTTAATGACCTACACGAGGAAGCTCCTTGTCTCCCACCCTTGGAATAATCCAATATTTATCCATCCCACCCGTCATCCCTATTTATACTCTCACCCAACCGTCTTTTAAAGCTACCTATTGACTCAGCACTTACTAAGTGTCTCACCAGCCTATTCCAATCGTTCACCACTCTGTTAGTGAGTTAATATCTATCTAGGTCTGTCCTGAACCTAAGTTTTTTCCGGCATGAATTTCAGAGCGCAGTTTCAAATTTCCCGAGTTGGCGCATCAATGTTTTCGGGAGGCACTGTTTATGTTTATGTTTTGATGGCGCTGTACCCAGAATTAGCCGTTTGCTCATGCCGGATTATTGATAGTCAACTTTTATACATCCCGGCAAGCATTGGGTGGACATACACCTTTTTGCTTGTGTAATGTGCAGTTTGATGGGAATTTCCTTCTTATTACATGAACGGTCCACAAGAATTATGATACGTTTGGGGATGAAGTCGATTACAGCCACGACTGAGTTCCTATCCCGGCATAAGGGGACAAAAAGGAATAAGTGAAGAGGAATGCAATAGTGTACGGTTAGAATAATTTAAACAATACTTTCTTCGCTATCTGTTTCTGAGTCAATTTCTGGGCCAGTATCTTCACCATTATTTGCGTCAAGGTGTGTGTGTGTGTGTGTGTAGCCGTCGTAGGTGGTTGTAGGACCAAAGTACGTATGGAAATAGTTGTCCAGTTATCCGTCTGTTTCCAATAGTCAACAGCTCATTCATGTCATGCCTTTGTATTTTTAATATTTTTAGTATTATTTTGTTTGTTTGCTTCTTATGCCTATGATTTTGCATATTTTAGTATTAATCTTTTGTATAATTTTTAGCCTGATGATGCCTTGTGTATAAGGCGAAACGTTGCAATAAATGAAGAGAAGATACTTGGTGTATCCCTGTTCACTACTACTATATATATATATATATATATATATATATTTATATATATATATATATATATATGTATATATATATATATATATATATATATATATATATATATATATATATATATATAACACCTACCTTTCCATACTTCACCAAACGAGCCTTGGCCGATCCTCTTATCAAATCTGAGGTTTTCCTTCGGTATCTCCCATTGTTGTTTGGTTTCCAGCGACATGTCATGCATAGTCGGGGGAGGCCTGATGGCAGGATGTTTTGGCATAGTTCTGGACAGTCCTGTGTCCACCGAATCGATAAAGTATTCCATCAGATCACTGAGGGTTATGAAAACGTGTTTTGCAATGACGTACTGATCATCCTCCGTCTGGGTAATGTTGTAGTGTTTGATGCGAACCTTATAGCCGTCCATGGAGAAGGTCTGTTGACATGAAAAATAAATGCCAACCTTTGCACTTCACTTACTTTTATATTTAACCACATATTCATCTGTTAATCTATGTTTACACATGCGTGTGCAAAACTTGCCTCACCTTCAAACTGATGACGTAGGCGTTAGCACGATGAGACTTGCGCATCAATACGGCGCCAGGTGAGTTGAGGCCACACATTAGAACCTGTTCAGCTTCCATGCGTGACATTTCACCATGGTACCATCTGAGAGAGAGAGAGAGAGAGAGAGAGAGAGAGAGAGAGAGAGAGAGAGAGAGAGAGAGAGAGAGAGAGAGAGAGAGAGAGAGAGAGAGAGAGAGAGAGAGAGAGAGAGAGAGAGAGAGAGAGAGAGTGTGTCTCTTACTCATATATCAATGTTTTGTTCATGTCGAACAACTGTTGTAAATTATAATTACATCAACACATGCACAAGATGTTTCACACACACACACACACACACACACAACACACACACACACACACACACACACACACACACACACATATGGTTGCATTTCTTCGGTACACACTCGGCTTCAGAAAAGTAATAAGAGAGGAAGACAGACTCATTACGTACTCATAGGACTCAAGGGAGTTGGTGAGAGCCACGTAGGGAACAGGGATGTAACCGACGCGTTGCTGGCCGGGAAATCTAGCCATCCACCAGTCTTCATCACTGTGGGAGTCAAGGAAGTGTTAACCAGGCTACAACATACAACATAACACTATAATCAAGCTACAAAAGATCCGTGGGCCTACGAGTGGTAGTTCCTGTTACTCCAATACTCCCTTATTACCTACATTCCACCTCTCATTCCCATCCATAGAGCCGTCTAGTCTTCTTTTAAAACTCCCTATTGTATGTGCACTAACTACCTGCTGACTGAGTGTATTCCAATAATGTGTCTAGTGTTGTGTGTTTAGTTAATTGAGCACCAACGGTACTGGTGCCGCCTGTCACCGTGGCAAATAAACACCATTATGTAATGCAGGAACAAGTTAACAACACTCTCACTACTCACTCATTGTTGAGCACTTCCAGCTTGACTCCTTTGCCAAAGCTCAACTCGTTGATTCCGTTAGCAGTGTAAGGATAAATTGTGACCACGTAGTGCAGTACCACTCTTTCTATCATCTCTTCGTTAGGAGGCTCTGCAGTGTCTGCACACAAACAAACAGTTGGTTGGTGTTGACATAAATATGAAGGACCAACACTCTCCATTATCTTCTGCACACCAGATACATCCTTCCAAAATCAAATAACGTTAGTCCTTCCTCGTCAACAAATGATAAGAGTCCCATGCTTTGCAAGGAATGAGGGGGTGGGGGGGGGTGAGGCCTTGTCAGCTTGTTGCCTTGAGTATAAGTAAGACAAGCGGAGAAAAGGAGAAGAACTCTAGTGCAACAGTACTCCTGGGAACAATGAATGACTGATGGCAACCAAACAAGGGTAATAATAGTGTGGTCACCTGGAGGTTTCCGGCGGCAGTAGGAGCAGCAGTTTTGACCCATGGCTTGGCACCGCTTAGGACGATGACTTTTTCACTGACACGCTGTCCTCCAAAGTGGCTCCTCTCTCCTTGTTGTCTGCTGGAATTGAGAGAGACGGTTTTGGTGTTGTAACCTGTGTTAATACTACTATAACTACTTCTAATACCAATGTTGATTAATAATTATATTGCCACACGCGCATAATTCGACGCAATCGTTCGCCATTGTCACCATGATCAACCTTGACTGAGTATCTATGTTGCATGGAAATGTTTGGTGGTATTTGTTTAGCCAGGTAATGACAATGCACACTACGTACATACACACGAACACTCTGTTGGGATCATACTACCACACACAAACTTGCTGCCAACTCTAGTCACGCAAAATCATAACAAAAATTTAAGTTAGCAACCGGTGGTGTTAGTTTCCGTCATTTTCAGCCACGTAACAATCCTTCCACAACGCTTACTTAATTTCGCCCACTATCGAGAATGTTTGAAAGACCAATTAACTAATGAATTTAATGGGTGTATTTTTTTCATTGCAGTTTTACCATTTATTTTTTATAGTCATGTCTTTTTTTTTTTTATCAATATACAGTATATCTGCAACGATTTTGATATGGTTACTGTAATCTAATATTCTTTTATACCCTCGCCTTGCAAATTTGAACTCATAAGAACATAAAAAAATAAGGAGGCTGCAAAAGGCCAGTTGACCTACACAAGCCAGCTCCTGTGCACCTAACATTTACCATCTATGGGGCAAGCACTACTGAAGAGTCTCTACTACTACTACTACTACTAGAAGTTGTGCCTCGAGGTTGCTGTTTCTCAATACGTATCCTGTACACGAAAGGATAAGTAAAGGAAACAGAAAGGTCACTAACGATGTTGCTGTTGTAACTACTATTACAACATACACATACTACGTAACATATATATTCCTAATTTCCACCACCACCACCCTAATTAGGAATTCTACCACTACAAGTGCTATCAGTAATGCCACACTTACTGCTACAACACAGCATTAACCTAACTGAACCGAACCTAACCTAACACACTGCTGATGCTAAGTGCAGTGCAGCATCCAATACAAGATGAGAGAGAGAGAGAGAGAGAGAGAGAGAGAGAGAGAGAGAGAGAGAGAGAGAGAGAGAGAGAGAGAGAGAGAGAGAGAGAGAGAGAGAGAGAGAGAGAGAGAGAGAGAGGTGAATGTCTGTGATTTTTTTTCTTTCTTGTGTCTCTCACTGGCCTCTTGACGAACAACGCACTCACCCACACACACTATCGCCCACTCCTGCTACTGATACTCTACTGGAATACCGGAAACCTTGAGAGAGAGAGAGAGAGAGAGAGAGAGAGAGAGAGAGAGAGAGAGAGAGAGAGAGAGAGAGAGAGAGAGAGAGAGAGAGAGAGAGAGAGAGTAATAGTAGATAATCTTGTATCCGGTGAGGAGTCTTATCTTATTACATATATGGTCTTCCTGTACATTCTCCTTCTTTCTTCTTTCTCCTCCTCCTCCCTTTCTTCGTTATTCTTCACCTCCTCTTCATAACCAACACCCGACCATCCCTTGTTTTTCTGCATATTTGTCCCACATTAACACGCGTGCACATTTCTCATCTAAGGGATATGGAAAATCATAGGTCATTGTAATTTTGTTTTTTTCGAATATCTATTTATCTAATCCTGACATGAAACCAAGACTAGTTTTATTTTGTTTATTTCAAATAGTTTTTTTTTTCATGATTGATTTCATAGAATTCATTTATGGTGTTTCAATGCTATTTCTTGTAATTTTTCGCTTATGGAGAGAGAATATGTCTAAGTATTTTAATTATCCCACGAACGATCTATTACGCAAATTAAGAATATGTTTTCTCTCTCGTCTGTACTCTTTCTAACAAATTATAATCTTAAACATAATTCGTTGACCGGAACGGAATTACATTATGTGTGACAATACATTAGCCATTTCTCACTCCAATTAATTGATTTGGTCTTCAGAGCATATAACTACTTTACCGCCTCATTATATATCGTGCGAGAATGATGTTAGTTTTAGCTCTCTCGTGCTTAATTACCGTGAACTACGCCCAAAACCCGCTCGTCTTCTTTGCTGAGTAACTCGTGAAATTTCAGGATCGTTGCCCAATCAGGATCGAGGAGAGACCCAGGACTTTCCAAAGCTAGAGACAGGATAGCTTGCCTTCTAGTTTTCCTGTTGAGTAATAAGTTGGCCGTTTAAAAGTACACGGTCAGAATAATGAAACTCTGTAAAGGAGAGTTTGTAGCGATGTGTACAATATATATATATATATATATATATATATATATATATATATATATATATATATATATATATATATATATACACACACACACACACACACACACACACACACACACACACATACATTAACAATTTAATGCAGCAAAGTCAACATAGCCGATGTATAATAAAGGTGATTGTTTTTATCATCAATCAAGTGGTGCTGATGCTTGTATTTATCAGTATTCTACTATTTGATTAATTGGTCTTTCATACATTCTCGATAGTGGGCGTAATAAACTGAGCGCTGTGGAGGGATTGTTACATGTGGCTGAAAATGACGGAAAATTAACACTACCGGATGCTACTTATCAGTATAGCCAATTTTTTTTTTTTTTCATCTTTTTCTTAGACTTTGTTAGTTTTGCCTGATTAGTAGAGTTGGCAGCAAGTGTGATCCCAACAGTGTTCGTGTGTATGTACGTAGTGTGCATTGTCATTACCTGGCTAAACAAATACCACCAAACATTTCCATGCAACATAGATACTCAGTCAAGGTTGATCATGGTGACAATGGCGAACGATTGCGTCGAATTATGCGCGTGTGGCAATATAATTATTAATCAACATTGGTATTAGAAGTAGTTATAGTAGTATTAACACAGGTTACAACACCAAAACCGTCTCTCCCAATTCCAGCAGACAACAAGGAGAGAGGAGCCACTTTGGAGGACAGCGTGTCAGTGAAAAAGTCATCGTCCTAAGCGGTGCCAAGCCATGGGTCAAAACTGCTGCTCCTACTGCCGCTGGAAACCTCCAGGTGACCACACTATTATTACCCTTGTTTGGTTGCCATCAGTCATTCATTGTTCCCAGGAGTACTGTTGCACTAGAGTTCTTCTCCTTTTCTCCGCTTGTCTTACTTATACTCAAGGCAACAAGCTGACAAGGCCTCACCCCCCCCCCACCCCCTCATTCCTTGCAAAGCATGGGACTCTTATCATTTGTTGACGAGGAAGGACTAACGTTATTTGATTTTGGAAGGATGTATCTGGTGTGCAGAAGATAATGGAGAGAGTGTTGGTCCTTCATATTTATGTCAACACCAACCAACTGTTTGTTTGTGTGCAGACACTGCAGAGCCTCCTAACGAAGAGATGATAGAAAGAGTGGTACTGCACTACGTGGTCACAATTTATCCTTACACTGCTAACGGAATCAACGAGTTGAGCTTTGGCAAAGGAGTCAAGCTGGAAGTGCTCAACAATGAGTGAGTAGTGAGAGTGTTGTTAACTTGTTCCTGCATTACATAATGGTGTTTATTTGCCACGGTGACAGGCGGCACCAGTACCGTTGGTGCTCAATTAACTAAACACACAACACTAGACACATTATTGGAATACACTCAGTCAGCAGGTAGTTAGTGCACAGACAATAGGGAGTTTTAAAAGAAGACTAGACGGCTCTATGGATGGGAATGAGAGGTGGATGTAGGTAATAAGGGAGTATTGGAGTAACAGGAACTACCACTCGTAGGCCCACGGATCTTTTGTAGCTTGATTATAGTGTTATGTTGTATGTTGTAGCCTGGTTAACACTTCCTTGACTCCCACAGTGATGAAGACTGGTGGATGGCTAGATTTCCCGGCCAGCAACGCGTCGGTTACATCCCTGTTCCCTACGTGGCTCTCACCAACTCCCTTGAGTCCTATGAGTACGTAATGAGTCTGTCTTCCTCTCTTATTACTTTTCTGAAGCCGAGTGTGTACCGAAGAAATGCAACCATATGTGTGTGTGTGTGTGTGTGTGTGTGTGTGTGTATGTGTGTGTATTGTGTGTGTGTGTGTGTGTGTGAAACATCTTGTGCATGTGTTGATGTAATTATAATTTACAACAGTTGTTCGACATGAACAAAACATTGATATATGAGTAAGAGACTCTCTCTCTCTCTCTCTCTCTCTCTCTCAGATGGTACCATGGTGAAATGTCACGCATGGAAGCTGAACAGGTTCTAATGTGTGGCCTCAACTCACCTGGCGCCGTATTGATGCGCAAGTCTCATCGTGCTAACGCCTACGTCATCAGTTTGAAGGTGAGGCAAGTTTTGCACACGCATGTGTAAACATAGATTAACAGATGAATATGTAGTTAAATATAAAAGTAAGTGAAGTGCAAAGGTTGGCATTTATTTTTCATGTTAACAGACCTTCTCCATGGACGGCTATAAGGTTCGCATCAAACACTACAACATTACCCAGACGGAGGATGATCAGTACGTCATTGCAAACCACGTTTTCATAAACCTCAGTGATCTGATGGAATACTTTATCGATTCGGTGGACACAGGACTGTCCAGAACTATGCCAAAACATCCTGCCATCAGGCCTCCCCCGACTATGCATGACATGTCGCTGGAGACCAAACAACAATGGGAGATACGGAAGGAACACCTCAGATTTGATAAGAGGATCGGCCAAGGCTCGTTTGGTGAAGTATGGAAAGGTAGGTGTTATATATATATATATATATATATATATATATATATATATATATATATATATTCTCTCTCCTTAACCTGTGGCGCCGGTAGGCTTAATGGAGGGCATAGATGGTCGGCCTCCACCCGTTAGTAGCGTAGGTTAGATTTTTTTAAGTGACGCCTCGTTTCTTATTGAGAGTGAGGCTCATGCTGCCCCCGGAAGCTCCTTGTGTATATAACTTTTCAGTTCCGTTGAGGATAGTGTTATGGCAGCATGTGGGTGATCTTTGGCCACTTGGCAGTATTACCAAAGAAAAGTGGCCAGCGGATACCGGGACTCAAACTCGGGACTCTGACCTGGTATGCCCGAACACTAACCACTAGGCCACCGCCTCCCCATATATATATATATATATATATATATATATATATATATATATATATATATATATTTATCTATATATATATATATATATATATATATATATATATATATACATATATATATATATATATATATATATATATATATATATATATATATATATAGAGAGAGAGAGAGAGAGAGAGAGAGATTCTGATTTATAATCAATATTGCTTTAAAAATTTTCATCGCTATTTTCTCTCCTTCCCAACATAATATTGTGTGTGTGTGTGTGTGTGTGTGTGTGTGAACAGGAAATTGGAGTGGCACATGTGACGTTGCCATCAAGAAAATGAAGGAAGGTAAAATGAGTCCTGAAGAATTCCTTGATGAAGCCAAAGTGATGAAAACACTGCGTCACCCCAACATCTTAGTGCTGTACGGCGTATGCACACTGGAAGAACCGCTGCTCATCGTTACAGAGTTCATGAGTGAAGGAGCATTACTGGACATTTTACGAAACCGTGAACCCATGAACCTGCCGCTACAGCTGCACATTGCCAGTCAGGTAAGTGATACCTCGTACACCTGTTCAACACCTGACTTGGCTAAGTGTTGGTTGGTAAGGATTGACACAATGCTTCTTCACACCTGCATACATGTCAACTTGTCATGCACCAGGAACTCTAGTGTTTGGGGCACACTGTGAGGTTGTGTTTGTTTGTCTAGTTATGAACGATTCCCGTGTTTATTTACACCACTGTGCAGGTAGCTTCCGGAATGGAGTATCTTGAGAAGAAGGAACTGATTCACCGAGACCTGGCAGCCCGGAATATTCTGGTCAATCAGTGCTACACGTGCAAGGTAGCAGACTTCGGCCTCTCCAAGCTACACAAGGACACAATCCACACAGGAAATGTATCAAGTGAGTGAATACGTAATACACTAAATTCAGTGCTGGGGCGGACTCCTATGAATATGTACGAATGTACTTTGAATATATTTGTGTGTGTGTTCAATAATAAAGACATTAAACCCTGCAGTAGGACTGCCTATCAAATGGACAGCGCCGGAAGTATTCCTGCACCATAGATACAATAGCAAGTCGGACGTTTGGTCTTTCGGAATATTGATGATAGAGATTTTGGTCTGCGGTGCTCAACCCTACCCAGGTTTGTGTCTCTCTCTCAACATCATTCTTGGTAGGAATCAGTCAAACCATGAAATGCCACTTCAGTTTTAGAGTTTGGAGGCAGCAAATTATTGAATTCTGAAGCAGCATCAGTAGTGTTGCATCTGATTATAAAGACAAATATCATAATAGTTACAAACAGATGCATGTCCATATAAGTGAGGGAATATAATGGCTATGCCTACAAACACTTGTGCAACATATACATAACATAGTTAACTCTGTGCTCTCTGATCTATTCTGCCCCAAATAGGATTCACGAAGTATGAAGTAATTGAGCACATCGAGGCAGGATACCGCATACCCCAACCACCATCATGCCCAGACCAGTTGTACCAATTAATCCGTGACTGTTGGAGCAGTGACCCAAATCATCGACCCAACTTTCATTTTATCTGTGACTTCCTGTCCAATGTGGACCAAAAATCATTACTACAAAAATAGATCCTGATTGCTGGTGGAGGCAGATCGCTTGTCTGTTTTATAACTTTTTTATACTTGTGAAAAAGAAAGAAAAACCTATGCTCAGTATTAGGTAGGAAAGTCCCCACTAGCAGCTGCCTTACAGGTGCCTTTATAGAAAAATGCAAATTGTGTGCAGAACTCAGCATTAATCATGTACACAAACTCATGTGATTAGTGGAATGTTGTGGATGGTTCACCGGAACTTATGCTACAGGCGTGGAACCAAATATAATGTTAAGTATTATTATTATTAGTAATAGTATCATTATTAGTCTTTCTAGTTAGTTCCATTATATATTTAGTGTTTTTAACTTTGTAAATACATCAATAATGGATGGAGTTAATTGGTAATAAATGATAAAATTAGTGCCTCAAGACTTAATTTCTGGGCAAAAACAAACTCATACCAGACTTACGCAAAAATATTTATTATCTAAAACTTGCAAGGTACTAAAATACAGTTACCATCAACATTTAATATTTTTTTCCTTTGGATTAGATATATCCACTGTCACACTTCTGCCAACTGAGTTAATCTTAAATGCAGTGAAACACTCCCCCCACCATAAAGTTTTCTTATTGGCACTTATATGCAGGTGTTCATCCTTTGCACTGCTTGGCCTCAACAGTCAGTCATTGGGGTATAACAAGCTAGCTGGCCAGTCTTCTTAAACACTTCAATATACCCATAAAATAAAGCACTCTTTCATTAATAATGTACTATTTCTCTTTTACTTAACAAAAAAACTTGTACGTATATGCGTAGTATTAAAAATAAATAAATAAATAAATAAAAATAAATAAATTTCCACATGTCACTAAAGAAATACTTTTGACGTAAGTGTATATAAAATGGTGCTCTGGAAGCTTTCTGTCATTTCATCCTTGTGTGATCCTTGTATCTATAGTCAGGTCCCAGTTTACAGGTTGGGTGGGGAGACGCCTCAGCAACACCTCTGTCTTGAAGGGCTGTGAAGATCTAGGTATCTGGCAGCCCTCTGAAGGTGAGTTCCCCAGGCCAGTGTTGGGAAGCTTAGGTAGGCAGTACTGTGGAGAGTGAGGTAAGATGCAGCCCAGGGGTGTGTCGGCTACTCTTGTGAGGAACACCACTTCAATGTTCACTTTTTAGCTGCTTGCCCAGATCACTGATGCCTTGGACTGATGGCTTTCCTGTCTGCCACTACAAAGGTTCATGTAAGTAATGTAGGTCTACTTTACACTTCTCCTTACTACACTTCAAGGTAATGAGGTGTTGCTTTGCACATTCACAAATACAACTCGATGTATTCCTGCATTCATTGTCAAAGTGTAGCGCAATGCTGATCACTTGGCTTCAACCTCTAAAATGACATGTTGGAAAGATAAAATGCTTCACATTCTAACATTTCTATAATTGATTATAACTTCGGGTGGAATAACTCCTTGACACTTTCTTCCTCTATTCTCTACCACTAATGTGAGGTGTAGAGAAGCACACACTGACTCTACTAAATTATATTAAGGCCTAGAGCTTCATGGAATTTCAGGCAGAAGCAAAACTGGCCACATAAAACAGGCACATCAACCAACATTACATATCCTGAAACTATTGAACTGTCTTCTTATTAACAACTACACTCACCATCTCAATCCTCTACCATTTCCTAAAGCTTGCGACACATATCAGCATTCGTAAAACACCTTTAGGCAATCGGTGCAATAGCTGATGCGAACACACGTTTTGGTTGGCAAAATGGACAACTCTGTTCCCACTACAGGACAAGTTGGCAACACTTTTTTGTGTGGTCTCAACAGAAACAGTAACTTGGTCACCACTAGGTCAGCAGAGGTCAAGGTCAAGTGGAAGTGCTGGTTTTCATGGTAAAAAAGTAAAAAAATAGTTCGTCCTGATTTGGTCTAAAAATTTCCCATGGGAAGATCCTGACCATTGGCTGGTAACCTCAGGCATATCAACACTTTATACAATGAGCCTCTGAGGTGTTTGTGGCTTGTGTCCCTTCTTGCACACACACACACACACACACACACACTCACACTCTCTCTCTCACTTCCTTTCATTCACTTGATTTCTGTTGCCTGCAATAGCTCAATGCAATCCACTTTGTACTATTTTTTGTTGTAATTTCTTTCTTTAGTTCCTTTAATTCAAGTTTTATTATAATCTGCGGTGAGTCTTTCCTTTAGTGTAATTTGTCTCATCATCATCGTCATCTATCACTAACTCAATTTATTCACTTTATTTATCCTCCCTTCCTTGGCTTGTTCATGTATACTTTTTAATTATCACTCGGAGTTGTTTTGCTTCTCTCTCACTCTCAAAATCCTGATCTCCTTTCTTGTGTGTAGGTTTGAGTTTAATGTTCTACTAAGCTAGCCTTGCCCACTCCCTCCTTTCTCCCTTTCACTCAACCTATAATTATCTCCCACTCTCCTAACATCTATCTACCTCTCTCTGTGTGTGTATGTGTGTGATGTGTGTGTGTGTGTGTGTGTGTGTGTGTGTAAAGTTAGGAACAGTGTTAGAGTTACAACACTAACATACTTCTTGGAGTATAGATATCTTCCTATTAGTACCTAACACTACTGAATTTCCTGTCATGAACTGAAATGAGGAGCAACAATGTGGTATTTCCTGCCCTCCCTACCCCACACACACACACACACACACACACATACACATACATACATACACACACACACACACACACACAACTGTCCCTGGTCATTGCAGTGAGTGTCAGCCTAGCAGTGTGTGATGACGCCTGGCCTGTGAGTCAACATTAGGGACACACACCACCACTACACAACAAACTATGTACACAAAATGACTATGTGTAAAGTGGTTGATGTCAAATCACATAATGATATGCTATTATGTAATGTTACTTATACATTAAACTCCTGTACTGTTCACTCAACCTTGCAACATTCACACCTATAATTATCTAGTCCAACAAATATATACAATAGAAGATAGAAGATATATATGCAAGAAAGAACATCTATACATACAACAGTCAAGATCAAGCAAGCCTTCAATTGAGGTGTTCGCTCTGCATTAATCATGATCATCACCACACCACTGACTATCAATTTGTATGGTTGGTTTGGGTCAAGTATCACAAAAAGCCAATATCTCGCTATCATATTGTCCGCCAACCAACACACAACACAGCACACCTTGATGGCATTACCTGCTGTAAGGACCAAACACACCAATTAGACAAAAGCCAATAGAATGACAAAGATGGTGTTGACAAGAAGGTAAGGCGAGTGTCTACACCACTCAACACCATCTATCAACACCCTGACTGCCTCCCACATCCAATCAATGAGTCTCCACCTACTTGCTACCTCCCTCAGACTCACTCTTCATCACTCAGGAGGTGCACAACAAACAATACATTGAGGCACACCAGGAAATATTAAAGCAGTTCTCCAGCTCAAAGTTTTCCCGCAACGCACTATGAAGAATTTAGAAGTTCAACCGACTCAGTGTGTTGTGAGTGTGTTTCATTGAGGTGACTTGTGTTGCTACAGCTTCACCACATGCTTGTGAGCGCCGCGGCACTCCACTCACCACCATCTACAACACAAGGCAACACAATGCTGTACGGATCCCTAGCCCGGCTACTTTGGGGGTTATGTATGTATGCATGTGTTTTTCTTTCTTTTTTTTCTTTTTATCCTTTACCCTTGGCGCTGGTAGGCTTAATAGAGGCCATAGATGGTAGACCTCCGGCCGTTAGTAGCGCAGGTTAGATTTTTTAAGTGACTCCTCTATTCACATTGAGAGGCTCATGCTGCCAGCGGAAGCTCCTCGTGTATATAACTTTGCAGTCCCGTTGAGGATAGTGTTATAGCAGCATGTGGGTGATTTTAGGCCACTCAGCAGTATTACCAAAGAAAAGTGGCCAGCGGGTACCGGAGCTTGAACTCAGGACTCTGAGCTGGTATGCCCGACCGCTAACCACTAGGCCATCGCCTCCTGTGAGACTGCCAGGTGCATACATACATACATAAAGGATCTGGATACTGTACACCAAGCTTCACCTTTGACACAGAAACACCTGATACGGTAACACCTTTTGTACACACACACACACACACACACACACACACACACTAGGTAGCATTACAAGCCTGAGTGCTGTCTGGCAAAGGCTATTTTCTCTCTACACAACCCTTGACATTCTAGTAGTGGATTGGATAACCTGAATGCCTTCCAATCAAGTGAAGGTGGGTTTAAAATCTATATTGACACCTCCCAACACTTTGTTTCACCTTCTGTTTGTGAGTTACTAGTTACTAGGTACAGTAGTGGTCCACGGCTGAGGTCAAGAGGACTGATACCAAAAAATGAAGGAAAAGACAAAGCAAACATAGGGACAGATGAACCTCTAACTCGAACTCGAACACAAGCCAAAACTAACTCTTTAATTAAGGCAATAAGTCAAGGAAAATATATGAAATGGAAAATAGTGAAATTCAGTGACTTGAACTGATCTGGAGACAATAAAAAAGAGAGAGAGAGAGAGAGAGAGAGAGAGAGAGAGAGAGAGAGAGAGAGAGAGAGAGAGAGAGAGAGAGAGAGAGAGAGAGAGAGAGAGAGAGAGAGAGAGAGAGAGCAAGAGAGAGAGACTGAAAAAAAAAGTTACGAGAATAAAGTATATATCACCATGCAGGACATTCATGATGACCAATATGTTATTTACAACACAATCATATATATATACATACATACATATATATCCTAAAATAATATCCTATACAAGGCAGAGTTCCCATGAGCAAAAAGATCTTGTGCGTGGAAACACCAGTCGTATTTTGACCTCACTGACACGGCAGCTTAGGGTCAATAATTCCTTGGTGATGAACACGCCGAGGCTCAACTCACTCAGCTCCTCAGTGAACAAGCTGAGTACTGAGGAGGCTTCTGCTGCCTGTGTTGTGTTGTGACTCGCTGCCCCACCCATCTGCACAGAAGAGAGTACACGGGTTAAGGGGACACTTGTACTTGGCTTCCCTTCGCTAACCTGTACTATTACTATACAGGTTCTAGGTGAGTGATCCATCCTCTCTATGCTTGATTGAAATACAGTCAATAAATGGATCAGATGATTCAGAATAATGCATGAAGACGTCAGTGCTTCATTCCCATCCCATCACTGACCCCTCCCGTGCAAAAAAAAATAAATAAATAAATAAATATAAAATAAATAAATAAATGAATAAATACCTAGAAAGCTGAGGTGCCACAGACGTTCCTGATCTGTTCATAGGTGAGCCAGAATGTGAGTGACCAGGGCCCCATACGCAGCCAACATGGAACGAAGCCTTTGTACAGCGCCCAGAAGCCTTCGTTGCGGACTGTCTTCATCAAACAGTCGAGTGAGTTCTTGTAGAGTAGACCCCTGAGGGAGGCGAGCAAGGGGGTGGGTGAGGGTGACTCCAAGCAAGCAGGACACTATGAACTCAGTATGTACTCCTCCTTTTCATCTTACTCTCACCTCACTTGCTGTCACTCAACTTAATTAATGGGTAGGAAAGTTTAAATGCTTTTTTGAAGATAATTACTCATGGTTAATCATTAGTATGAAATTAATACATTTTACAATCATGATATACGTACCAGTTAGAAAAAATTAATCTGGCTGGGGACAGAATTATATATATATATATATATAAAAAAAACATCAAGCACTCTTAAGCATAAACTGATTTGCAAACTCATTCATAATTCAATTCTACTCAATGAAACAATGAAAATACTCATCTTTCCACGCTCACTATCTCTGCACACTATAATATAATACATACTACTCACTAACTATGGATCCTAGTTACCCGAGCTCAAGCAAAGTGATGGATGGTTTAGGGAAGTGTGGGTGAGCCAGGACAATGCTTCTGGCTCTACCTCAACAAACATTAACCATATGATGTGAGGATAAGTATAAAGCAAAGCATCAAAACCGAAAATAATTGAAAAATTTTAGTTATTTAAATGCATAAAGTAACATTACAGCATGCCATTACAAGAGGGATAGATACATACATACAGCTACAGCATGCACAACTGAATGCAATCATTTCAACGGCACCACTTACACTCCTACACTTCCAAGAGAGGACGAAGCATTAACAAGACTCAAAAACAAACCAAGGAAATAAAATAAAACAGCATGCAAATCTTAATAACATAACAAAACTAACTCATGCTTAGCTAACAACAGACAGGTTCCAATAAGGAGGATCAGACATGATACAAACACCCATTATCAACCTTAGGTCACAATGCCTCACACACTCACCTTCCCGCCCTGCTCGTCCTCCAAATACAAGTACATCCTTACAGTTCCTCAAGTTTCTCAACCTTAAGACAACGGGCTGGGTGGGGTGATGATTATATTAGTCTCACTCAAACTAACATAAAACCATCTCTCTCTCTCTCTCTCTCTTTCTCTCTCGACGAAACCTTCATTCTGCCAAGCAAGTTATTGTCAGCCTTACCACATTGTATCGTTAGGGTGACTCTGCAATGCTAACTCACACACTAAATCCATAACCCCAAGAATAGTATTATATTTATGGGTGAGGTTGTTGTTAGGATGGAGGAACAGGATGGGGTGTTCTTAAGGCTAAAAGGTGTAAATATTGTTAAGGAAATGAAGGATGGATTGGGTAATGAGGAAGAATGATTTGAAAGTTTTGGTGAATAATGTAATAGAGTTGATGAAAGGGGATGAATAAATGTGTAAAATAATGAAGGATCTATCTTAGTGAACTGATAAGGAATGGGGGATTAAAATAGGTGTTGGAGATAATGGGAATAATGAGTCTTCTTAATTAGAGATCCTGTTGGTAGTGGTGGGAGAGAATGAGTTTTGATGATGAAGAACATTGACGAAAATAATGAGTAATGATTATGTATGAGTCTTTTTAAATGAGAGAATGGTTAGGTTAGGTTAGGTAAGGTAAGGTAAGGTAAGGTAAGGTAAGGTAAGGTAAGGTAAGGTAAGGTAAGGTAAGGTAAGGTAAGATAAGATAAGATAAGGGAAGGTTAGGTTAGGTTAAGGTTAGTACCATCAGTAACGGACAATGAATTCAAAGCATCACACACACCCAACACCACCATCACCACCACCACCACCACTACCACTACTCACCTCGCCATAGTATCAACCGGCTGATTCATGATCCGGGCCTTGATTACATCCGCCGGGCATCCAAGAATAGCCGAGACCAGGCCTGATATAGCACTGCAAGATGGGGCTACTTTCACCAACTGTCTCATGCCTCTCTATTTACACGTGCAAGGGAGGCAAGGGTAAGGACCTTATACTACACCACACTACACTCAGTAAGACAAGTATAAGGGATGATGTACTTATCCACTCATCACTCTCATTTCTTTGATTGATAATGAGCGGAGAAAACCCTCATTCTGTTATTGATTGAAATTGATTGGTTTGGTTCTTCGTCTAGCTGAGTGTGTGTGTGTGAGTGAGTGGTGGACTGACTACTGTACATGTTGGTCCCTCCCCTTGTTCCACATACATGATACATACAGGGAGGGAAGTCATGGAAGGCTAACACACACCGAGTGACACCTGCTGCTGTGTGCGTGTGCTCCATCAACTTGTCAGCCAGCACACTAGTTAAACACATGATCTTAAAATTCATCTTATGTGTGAGGACTGAAATATTAGATAAACTCTTAACAAGAACACACATACAGACCTCAAATCTATATGTATTCTTCCCACTTATTCATGTTTTTATTACTACATTTAATTTCTTTGTGTCTCTCAGTGTGTTAGCAAAACTTCCACCGGACTTCCCTGCAACACCAAGGACGCCAAGTACTACTACAGTAGGGCCAGGCTTTCCTACTCCTCCTCCCCTGCCCCTACCCCTGCCCCTGCCAGCACACCAGGTAGGGCAGGGCGGGGCAGGGTGGGCCAAACACCCACCTGGCCCGCCCATCCGTGGGTTGGTTCATAATCCTCGTCTTGACCACGTCCAGCGGAGTGCCCAAAGCAGCACCGATGAACCCAGAGCAAGCACTGCAATAATAATCTGCTGGTGCTCTCGCTCTCTCTCTCTCTCTGTCTCTCTCTCTCTCTCTCTCTCTCTCTCTCTCTCTCTCTCTCTCTCTCTCTCTCATGCAAAATAAATGCTTCCTGAAAATGCATCACTTTCTAAATGTATTCTTTGATGTAACGTTAAATCTATTGAAAGGAAAAGGAAAAATATATTAGAGTTTGAAAAGATGAACAGAAACCATCTGAAAGAACACGTGGTGCCTATGGAGGTAAACAGCGATAGTTGAACAGGTAGAAGGTAGAACGAACTAATCAGCGTCTGAAAGGAAACTAAAAAAGGAAAGTTTAAAGTAGCTAGAAAAGAGAAAGGAAATAAAATCGATGAAGATATAGAAAATAAATCAATAAAAAAAACATTAACAGTTGTACAGAAATAAAAAGAACTATAGACTCTGAAACAAAGTAAAAAAAAAGATACAAGAGATACCAAGAGATAATAACAAAATATAATAAGACAGTATTGCAATGCTAGATAGGCTGTGGTAGTGGGTGTAGAGGGAGGAATAGGAAGGAGGCTGAGAGGGATGGACAGTGTAAGTAAAAGTACAGGGTAATGAGACTCTATATTAGATGGTATGAGTGTTAGGTTAGGTTAGATTAGGTGTACAGGAGCTGCCTTATGTAGGTCTACTTTTAAGCCTTTTGCAACCTCCTTATTTTCTTATTAAAAGTTCCAATTTGCAAGGCGAGGATATAAAAGAACACTAGATTTCACTAACCAAATCAAAATACACCCATTAATTAAAAGGGGGGAGAGTTAATTAAGACAACTTGGCTGAAATTACACCCTCAGTCATACCTGCAGAGAGCGTGTGTCCAGTATGTATCAGCCATTCCCCAGCTGCCCGTGAAGTAGCGTTTCACTGAGTCGTAGGTGGTGAGGTCTCCCAGGTTGACAAAGGCCGACCTGTACACGTTTGGCATGCAGCCCTTCCACAGTCCCCTCAGACCCCCGGCACTGTAGATCTTCACAAAGGCTTCACTTGCACTATGAATCCTGGGGAGGGTGAAGGAAGGTCGAGGTTGATATCCGTGTACATTTTTTTTTTTTTAATATCACAAACCGTTGGTGCCAGTAGGCTTTATAGAGGGTAGTCTAGTCTCTCTCTTTCTCTTTCCCTTTAATAAATCTGACGTAGGGATGTGCGTGCGTGGAGATTAATGTGATGTCAGTGTACAGTCTCCCTTTATCTCTCTAATAATGTCATCCTCATCTCATCCTCTTTCATACAATATACACACAGTGGCATAGTAAGAAGGGGGGTGGTTGGCGGGGGAGCGGTCCGCCCCGGGTGACAGCTTGAGGGGGGTGCCATGATACAGGCTCAAGTCTAATGGCTAAATTCAGTGACGTAGCTAAGGGAAGGGGTGTGGGCTCACTACAAGTACATGAAAATTTGTTCTTAAGTCCAAGTACAAGTACATGTACTTGGACCCAACCCTGCTTCCCACACACCTTACACCTATTTCAAACACAGACACACACACACACACACACAACACCAAACTCCATATATATATATATATATATATATATATATATATATATATATATATATATATATATATATATATATATATATATATATATATACGTGATATGCAACACAACTGGTGCCCTAAGTATTATAATTATTAATCGGAAACACAATCAGATTACATTGCCTGACGGCAGCTGAGTGTGTGTGTGTGTGTGTGTGTCTAGGGATATGCACCTATCCGGTATACCGACTAAAACACACTCACAATACAACACACTAACCTTCATCTTTATCCTTGTAGGTCATCATGTCCTAACACTTCTTAAACTGTGCCTAACACGCTATAATTAACACTCTTGGATGTAAACAGATAATCACCGCGTTTTTTTCTCATTTTTTCGTTATATTTTCCGTTTTTCTTTGTTTTATGGCTTATTTAGGCTTTACTTTCGGTTTATATAATTTTTATATATTCTAATCTATGGTTTATATTGGTTTAATTTAATTATTATTGCTTAATTCTATTATTCAATTTTATGATTGACTTTAGAAATAAACATTTTTCATGAAATAAATACGAATCAAATATAACAAATGTTTATGTAGGCAACATTTATGTATTTCAGAGGATTTTTTAAAGTATATATAATTGCTTTCCTGTGTATAATAAAAATCTCAATTTTGGTTTAATATATACGTGATCCACCAGAACACACGGCCGCCAGCTTACTGTACCAGTTGGAGCTTGTTTCTATTTTTATATTAGGTTATTTACGCTTAATAGGTAACGTTTTCTTTATATCCAACCACTATTAATGGTGAGGAATAATGTGTTACTGCTCCTCCATGCCTCAAATAGACATGGAGAGGAACAGAGAAGGTGTAAAACGAAGAAATGATATCACCTATCCGGTATACCGACATACCGATATTTTTGGGGTGGTATTACTGGTATTACCTGTATTAGAAGCCCTTCGGTATACCGGTATTTTTGTCTATATCGCACATCCCTAGTGCTACTTTCAGCCTTTCAGCCCACCATAACACACTCACAACACAACACACTCACCTTCATCTCTATCCTTGTAGGTCATCATGTCCTAACACTTCTTAAACTGTACCTAACACGCTATAATTAACACTCTTGGATGTAAACAAATAATTACCGTGTTTTTTTCTAATTTTTTCGTTATTTTTTCCGTTTTTCTTTGTTTTATGGTTTATCTAGGCTTTACTTTCGATTTGAATAATTTTTATATATTCTATTCTATGGTTTATATTGGTTTAATTTCATTATTATTGCTTAATTCTATTATTCGATTTTATGATTGACCTTAGAAATAA
This sequence comes from Metacarcinus magister, assembly GCA_029783475.1. NCBI lineage: Eukaryota > Metazoa > Arthropoda > Malacostraca > Decapoda > Cancridae > Metacarcinus > Metacarcinus magister. The sequence goes on along the minus strand of JAPQNM010001942.1, from coordinate 254,241 downwards.
AAAATTTCATGAAATAAATACGAATCAAATATAACAAATGTTTATGTAGGGAACGGTTAGGTGTTTCAGTCGATTTTTTAAAGTATATATAATTGCTTTCCTGTGCATAATAAAAATCTCAATTTTGGTTTTATGTATACGTGACCCAGCAGTCAACACACGGCCGCCCTCTTAGTACCTGTTGGAGCTTGTTTCTATTTTTATATTAGGTTATTTACGCTTAATAGGTAACGTTTTCTTTATATCCAACCACTATTAATGGTGAGGAATAATGCTTTACTGCTCCTCCATGCCTCAAATAGACATGGAGAGGAACAGAGAAGGTGTAACATGAAGAAATAATATCACCTCTTTAAAAGTCCTTCCGGTGTCGACTGCTGGTGGTCACAGAAGAAGATTATTATTATGATTATTATTACTATTGAACTACAAATTAATATTATACAAAATGTAGATCAAAAGAAAGAGAAAAAGCTTTATAATAATAATAGATATGTAACGAACCGATATATATCATAGATTTCATTTAATATAATTCCAAGTTTAGACTCCCAAGCCAAGTCAAGTCCAACTGACTATGAAAACCCTATTATAATTCAGCACATACAAAACTATTATTTCCTGATTTCTTTGTTTATTATTGTCTTTTATGGTTTCTAAAATGATTATAATTGTGTTCTGATTCTTCTCAAAGTTTTTTTTACAATGTTTTGTTTCTTATTAAGGAAAATAAGCTAAAAATGAGAAATTATTTTGACGTAACTTTTTTCATTGTGTATTAAAATTATATCAAATAAAAGGGAGTTATGCATTTATTCTCTCTCTCTCTCTCTGTCTAGACTGTCTCTACTGTAGCATGTTACCAATTGTGAAAATACTACATAATTATGCTCCTTTATCCTATATTACACTACAATATCACAACACTCAATGTAGACTACGTATTTACCCAATAGTATCAACACAAAGTTCAATACAATCTATATACAGTATACAACTTTTGATTAAATACAATGTACTTGTTTGTACTTGAATGTACTTTGAATGTATTTTTCAAGTACTTTGTGTCTAAGTACAAGTACAAGTAACATTTTAAACTCTATGTACAAGTACAAGTACATGTATTTGGACCCAACCCTGGTTTACAGCAGCCCCCCAAACTCCCCAGCTGATTAGGCTTGCTACACTCCCCACCCACCCCCACTCCTGAGAGGGAGAAGGAGGGGGCGCAATTCTAGTGGTTGCCCCTAGGCGCCATGTACCCTAGGTACGCCCCTGTATACACAATTCTATATCTTCATTCCTCTCCTTTCCTTACCTCGGCGGCTTGCCTTCAAACACCCTCCGGCCTTCCATCTGCATCTGCACCTTGATGAGGTCTGCTGGGGATGCCAGGAACTGTGCCACACCGCCCACTAGTATGCCGCCCACGATGGCTTGCCTGTAGGTGGAGAGTGATGGTAATAAGGGGCGTGACAGGAGGGAATAATATGGTGTTATGGTCTGCATGAAGTATGACACTAATACCTGGGTTGCTTTATTCATAATTAATCAATATCATTCCAATAAAAGAAGTATTAATTAACAAAGTATTAATTGACTACCTAACCTAATAGCTTTTTTACGTATCTGAAATAATAAAATCCCGTCACCCCTTGAATCCCACCTCCCCGTCACCTCTCCCCTTGAATCCCACCTCCCCTTGAATCCCAACCCCCCCCTCACCCCTAAGTGCACCCCAGACCCCATTCTGCAAACACAAACAGAAGATCATCGTACCAGACTGGCCTTGTACCATCGGGCCGGGTGGTGAAGAGGTGGTCGCGTACCTTCTCGTACAACACCATCCTTGTGCCGGAGTAGATCAAGTGTCTGTACAGGGAGAGATGGAGGAAAGGGTGAGGTGAGGTTAGGTTAATGTTATAAATGTTATGACAAAACCTACAATGCTTCCTTACAATAATATTTTTTTGACCTTTTCCTTTCTCTTTTCTATTCCAGATTGAAGACGTAGAGTTAAACAATTTTTTTTAACTTTTACTGTATTTCTTGTCCAGATTTCAGTAGTATCGGTGAACAGGTACAGAGACACAAACAAGACAAGGGTTACAGGTACAGTGGTTTGCCTTCACTTACCTGTATACAGCCGGCGTTATCCCTTGCCACAGCCTCAATACCCCTTCCTCCTGTACGATGCCAAAGCCCGTCCGAGCCAACCCACGGTACGGCATCTATGGAAGGACACACACACACACACACACACACACACACACACACACACACACAATATCAATAAAAGGAAAGGTAAATATATACAACCAAAAAAATTCATAATTCCGTCAAATATCCGAGAGAAGAGTCGATATGTGCGTTTTTTTTTATATACTTACGCTTCTTCTCCCATTGAGTCCTTGCTCCCCTTGTATCTGGAGTCGTGTCTTGGTCAGGTCCAGCGGGTAGGTCACTGTGGGTACGGGATGAGAGGTCAGTTTAGGTCAGGCACCCATTAATAAGTGACACGATAAACACTTGAAGCGGATGTTATTTTTTTTTATTAATTTATTCATCTTTTATCCTTTACCCGTGGCAATTTAAGGCTTCATTCTGTACTGTAACGGTGCGTAAATATATATAAAAGATAAAACATATTTCTACCATTGGTACAACACACTTTAAATGGAACAACTGGAGGGAGATTTGACATAAATATATTCACCCTATATAGATATAAGAAGAAGAAAAATATAGATTAATCCATAGCATGACAGAAACATTATTATTAGTATATATATATATATATATATCTGTGTATGGAAATTTCATCTAAACATCACAAGGAACTGAATAAATTATGTGTTTCATTAAATATACATTGATGACATTGATATCAAGTGAATGAAAGCCAATTTATATTTATGTATTATATATGTTTATCTAATCTATTGAGCATTTTCAATCTATCTAGAAATTATCTGACTTAATATAATAAACAGCTTAAATCTATCTATGTATATATTGCTGAAGAAAATAATATTAAACTACAGTATCATTCTATTACTATCATTATAACTTTTAACACCTTACATAACCCTTTCACCTTAACCTAATCTAACCTACAGGAATACTTACACCTTCTCCTTAGAATACCAACACACACACTTCACACCTCAGGAACACACAGTAAAAAGGGGAGGTGACTGACACACACACACACACACACACAAAAAACTAACCCAACTCCGCTGTGGTTGCCGCCCAGCATGACAGAATGTACTTGAACCAGGCAGAGTCAGCGTAGTGCTTGGGTGGAGGGATGACCCCCCGCTGGGCCACCACCATCCTGCAGACACCATCAAGGAGGAGCAGGACGAGGAGGAGGAGCAGGAGGAGGAGGACAAGGAGGAGAATGTTAGTGGTTTTATATTATGTTTGTTTTTTTTTAACTTTGAGAATGTTTGTTCAAAGTTCAAGTATTTGTTTTGTTGTTGTTGTTGTCCCTAAAACAACACTATTATCTTATTATGCAAGAATCATTGACAATATCTTCCTTGATCTTATCAGTGATGTTAGGTTAGGCATATCACCCTCCTAACTCACTAACTCACTGTAACATGAAGGTAGATATTACGCTGCCGCCTCATTCACCCTAACATGAGAATTCTGAGATTATATATAAAAAAAGAAAAGAAAAAATTATTGTCATGCTTTTATAATGACTAAATATTTCTTTATCAGGGTATAATTGAATATAATCTTGCTGGGTGAGCCATATTCTCTATATAAAACAATACATATTCAATGATATTTGCTCTCACTTGATCAAAACTATAAAGATTACTAATAAAGTCCTAATCTCAACATTTTGAACACCTATACATACTATTTTACTAATTAATACAAGAAGTCCTACACACACCTCTACCACATTTGTACCTATGAGCATAAAAATATTCAATCATGTATTTTCAAACAAATGTGTAGAAATGTATAAATGTATTGCAGTGTAGTTTGACATGAATATCCGGTAAGTTAATAAGTATGTTGCTTAAGAAAGAAGTAAGAGCCCAATCCAAAGCCAGTTTCTTTTCTGCATTACATAAAAAGACTAAATAAAGTATATATTATTATTATTATTATATATTTACATTACTAATTAATTCATACATTGAGACATGGAGGTGAAGTGAAGGGCTCCTCAGGATGATAACAATTAATGAATAGGAAAATATAATAATAATAATAAAAATCAATTACTCTGACCCACATTCTTGAGAACCAAAGTACTGTTGTATATTCAGATAAGATACCAGCACACACACACACACACACACATACATACACACATACACACACATATACACACACCAATAATAATAATAATAAAAAACATAGATAATCGGGACAAACATACAAATACAATAAAGTTACGATAAAAGTGATGGTGAAAAATGTTGAAAATACGACGTAAGGAATGTGAAAGAAAGGAACCAAAGGAAGGAATTAGGAGGGAAAGGAAATAAATGAGAAGAGTAGGAAGAGGATAGATAAGTGAAGGAAGGAAGGAAAAGGAAGAGGAAGAGGAAGAGGAAGAGGAAGAGGAAGAGGAAGAGGAAGAGGAAGAGAGAGAGAGAGAGAGAGAGAGAGAGAGAGAGAGAGAGAGAGAGAGAGAGAGAGAGAGAGAGAGATTATAGTGTTAGTCTTCCCCTTATCATTAGTAATAATTTCGAGCATGCGGAGATATGGGCAATGTGAGAATGTAGCAGTTAATTAAACGTAATCAACCACACCTGAAATCCACTAATAAGGGTAATTATGTGGTGTGGTTAAAAAGAGTAAATATTAATGAATTCATATTAAATCCTTTTTTTCTGAAACCTGATGATAATGTCTATAATATACGTCATTATAATTTGTTTGTGTATTTGTTTACAATTCAGAATGTGTATTGTTTGTGTGTAAATCTAAATACTTTTTTTTTCCCCATAATGTGTGTGTGTGTGTTTATATATTAAAGAGTCAAAGTAAGCGAATTCTTGCACAAAACATTACTTATATATATACTTTATAAGATATTCACACCTACAATTACTTTATAAATATTCGGTTTCTAAAGTAATTAGTGGAATTCCTTCTTCCCTCAAACCTTTCCTTTCAATCATTCCTCAAACACACACACACTTCATTTCTCTACTTGTGGTATAAGAAAAATAAATAAATAAATAACACAATTAGGAACTAGTCTACATACAGTGCTATATAGACATGGAATACATACACATACACACACACCTACGTTATAGTGATAATAGTGAATAAAGAGTGAGAGGTGAACACACTAGCAGGATCATAAGGGAAGGTTAATCAATAGCACACACTAGCCAACAATATTGATTTACAACATATAATTACAACACCAGATAGTTCTTTCCAACGAGCAATGATCTCTCTCTCTCTCTCTCTCTCTCTCTCTCTCTCTCTCTCTCTCTCTCTCTCTAGTAAAGATTCTTCCCTTGGTGTTTCTATATGGGCCAATGGCATGACCTCACCTCACCTGACCTCTACTCATGACTTTTACAAGGTTACCAATGCAAGGATTTAGTATGCATTATGTATGTGTGTATGTGTGTGTGTGTGTGTGTGTGTGTGTGTTTATTATGCAATATCTGTACTATCTTGCTCTACATACATGGTTGCATTTCCATCAATAATTTATCACACACACACACATTTGGCATAACACATTCAACATAACATAACATACCTCCATTTCCAACCCATTAACACATTTCCATCAATATAACAACGCGACACATACAAATGCAAAAATAAATAAATAAATAAATATCCGACAAATATTGTAGTATACATGAAAACGTTGAAATAAAAACAAAATCAAGCAACACAACACCTCATCTCAACACACTTCTATGAATACAAGTCAACACCAAATAATTTACTCCATCTCTCTCGACACAATATTAGAACACACAACCTCATCTCATCTCCTCTCTTCCTCCTCCTCCTCCTCCTCTTCTTCAAATCAACATTATCACCACATCCTCTGCTAATTAGGACAACACATTCTACTTCTCTAATAACTTTTCACCCCTTTCACTCCTTCCCAACTAGCTTCAGGTCATTTTCTTTCCCTTTCCTAAGCCTCTCTATGTAGGATTAGTGTAGGACAATTTGAGACGGAGAAGTAGTAGGGAAATTAACGGTGAAAACAGGAGTACGTTAATATTTTTTAACGTGGCGACCTTTCGTCTTCTTCGGAGAGAATTGAAATGTCGCAGCGTTAAAGAATATAATAAATAATATGTACTTTTTCTTGTTTCAGCCTTAAGTTTCCCTCTCTCTCTCTATCTTACGAAGTCCTTCCTCCCTATGTCTTCCCACTCTCTCTCTCTCTCTTCCCTGTTGCCAATCCACTAACACCACACCAATACTCACCTATTGCTATTCATCTTGGCAGCTTGTGAGGAAAGAAATACAGGATCAGTGGTAATGTGGTCCTCTCTCTCTCTCTCTCTCTCTCTCTCTCTCTCTCTCTCTCTCACACACATAGTGTCATAAATATGCAATATGTGTACTCAAATCTGTGGCTGCACATAAAAGCTGGAGTTATTTTTTGGTAGTTAAGCTCCATCCACAACTGTTTCTATGATTAATAACTATGGGTATAATCTTCTTTGGCTATAATTTCTTCCTTGCACTCCCTCCCTACCCACAAGCCCGTGTTTATTATGTATATGAAGTGATGCAGAACAGCTATCATTACCTGCTATTGTGTTTGTGTTGCCTTTTTGTGCTTCTTCCTTCCATGCCTACACAAGATACACCAACACCACTCCCTCCCTCTGCTAGCTTGGCTAATACCACAATCTTTATTTATTCCCGACACACACAGCATCCCTACAGTACGCTGGCCAGAATTCAGTATCTATCAACTATCGATAACAACTTGGTTCGTCAATTCTATTCTTTAAAACATGTCCTAAGGTATACTTTAATAAAAAAAAATAAAAAAAATAAATAAAGTGTAAATGTGTAAATAACATGCATTTTTACAGTTACTCCAATCTTCTCTGCATACGACTAATTAGAAATGATGCAAGCAAGAGATTGGATTAACATGCCATATATATTGATTGTAACTTTTAATAAGATGCATGCATATAAAAAAAAGCAGTATTAACAAGGCATTCTTGCATAACTAAAAGAGTGCAGGAAGATAATAAATATTTACATCCACATACAATGCATTTCATATTTGGAGTTAGGAGGCGAAAAGGTAACATAACACGAGTGACTAATGAAATACCTACACAACAGATGCAGCGCGTAATCTAAAACGGTAACAATATATCAATATCGCACATCCTTAGAACATAATTATATAATAGCATGAACCATCCTCCTTCCATCCCTTATTAATATACTTTCATAAACGTTCAGCCTCTCACCCTTGCCTTGAGACTCGCGCCTTCTGTTGCTATGTATCTCAAGGTCAAATGACAAGATGTGTGTAGACTGTAGTGTGGTCGAGACGGTGAAAGGTGAAGAGAGGATGGAAAGGTTACAGGTCGCTATATATATATATATATATATATATATATATATATATATATATATATATATATATATATATATATATTACTTTCCTTTTTTTAATTAAGGATTATTAATACTTATATGTCAACCTATGTATGTATATTAGCTAAGTACTCAATTCAGTGGGTGTAACTCTCTCAATCTTCCTGTTAGTTAAGAGGGAAGTGGGTGTGCTTGTGTGGCCTTCAAACAAGAGAAAGGTGATTTACAACAGATGGGGTGAAGGGAGCGTATCAAAATGTCCTTGTTCTATAGTTTTACAAGGTTGTTTTTGCTGTATACGGGAGACCTTTCACTACTAGAGCCTTGCCGTGCAGTGACCGAGGTAGCAAATCAGTGTTATAGTGAGTTACTCAATCAACAGGACTGGAAACTCGATGTGACGGTACGAAAGAAAGAAAAAATAACGGAAGATAGAACGAAAAAATGACTCGTATACATTGCGCAAGACTTGAAAAGAGGAAGAACTATTTAGGAAGAAAAAAAAAGATAGATAAATAGACCAGACACGTTCAACCATTTTTTTTTTTTTTTTTTAACCTTAGCAGCTGTATTACGTATAGAAAATGGAGTTAGTGACACATCCCTCGCCCACCACCACCACCATAATCTTTATTGCCGTATCGATATCCTTTAAGAAGAGGAAGGGCGCGACGGAGACGGTTCTACAGACAGACGAAGGGAGGAAGGAAGGAGCGAAGGAAAGGAGGGAGGGAGGGAGGGAGGGAGGGAGGGAGGGAGGGAGGGAAGGGAGGGAGCGAGGGAGGGAGGGAGGGAGGGAAAAAAACAATGAAAGGAGAGCTCAGTGAAGGAACATTGAAAGAAAGAAGAATGAAGACAATGACGTGAAAGGGAGCTGAAAGAGAGAGAGAGAGAGAGAGAGAGAGAGAGAGAGAGAGAGAGAGAGAGAGAGAGAGAGAGAGAGAGAGAGAGAGAGAGAGATGAAGGACAGGAAAGGAGGAGGGAGAAACAAAAGAAAGAAAAAATGTATAATCCGACATGTGGACATTTTCTTTTTACAATTATTTTTTCTGACGTAATTTTTTTTATTCTGTACAAATGATAATCTTCACCTGAAAATAAGTAAGTAAATTTCCAACCCTTTCCCTCCCCCACCCCCGGGTCCAATTTATATATATATATATATATATATATATATATATATATATATATATATATATATATATATATATATAATAATAATAATAATAATAACACTAACATTAACAAATAAATAAGTGTAAATTAACAAAAAATAAATAAATAAATAAAAAAAACCACGCGTTTTATTTCTGAAGTTAACTTTAAAATGAATAAATAAACACGAAAAAAAAAAAAAAAAAACATATAACTAACATTCACTCCGTAACAAAGCAACGAGCAGTAGGTAGCAAGTAGGTGAAAAACTTCGATGAGACAGTAGTTACGTAAAGCTTAACAGTACAGGTGAGGATGAGAGTAATTAAGAACAGGTAAGCATAAGGATAGGTAAGTATAATGATAGGTAAATATAATGATAGGTAAGCATATGAATAGGTAAATATAATGATAGGTAAGTATAAGGTTGGGTAGGTAAATGCATCCACCTTTATTTCACCTCAATACCTTGGCTTAGGTGAGGAAGTGGAACAATGGGCGCGTTTTGGGAATAAAGCTGACCGTGAGAGAGAGAGAGAGAGAGAGAGAGAGAGAGAGAGAGAGAGAGAGAGAGAGAGAGAGAGAGAGAGAGAGACCTTGCTGTCATCAACGCCTCTATGGCTTAAGAGTGGTGTGTGTGTGTGTGTGTGTGTGTGTGTACCCTGTGAGTGAAGATATATGGAGACCCACGAAGCCACTTAGGAAGGTGAACTAAACTGAACCGTAAACCAGGACAGTGGAGTGAATGCAATGCAGGTCACCAGAAAAGTGAGTCAGTCTCTCTCTCTCTCTCTCTCTCTCTCTCTCTCTCTCTCTCTCTCTCTCTCTCTCTCTCTCTCTCATGCATACTTAATACACTCGAGGCTTGTCCAGCTAAGGAAACGATGCTAAAAATACTAATAACGATGATAATAATGATGAAAAAACTAATAAGCAACTCAAAGCTTCCAAGGGCACACACACACATACATAAACACAGTTCACACATACAGCTGATTCGAGTTGCAAGGAAGCGCTTGATTCAACAATAAAAATAATAATAATGATAATAATAATAATAATAATAATAATAACAACAATAAACTTTCTATTATTTTATTTCCAGAGACCATTGCGTAAATCCACACACACAAAAATGTACATACATACATACATACATACAACAATAACAGCATCAAACACAACAATAAAACATTACACAAAAAATAACACTAATAACAATAACAATAACAAAAATAATTACGATACAATACACTATACAGTAAAAAAAATAATAACTAGGACACCCAGATGCAATTAAGAGAGAGAGAGAGAGAGAGAGAGAGAGAGAGAGAGAGAGAGAGAGAGAGAGAGAGAGAGAGAGAGGAAGCAAACGTTTTATAATCAAAGACAAAAGGAAAACAAGACAAGGACAGACAATCAGGCAAAGAAAAATTAATGATAACAACAAGCAAGAGACAATGGAGGAAAAAAAAATAGCAAGATAGCACAAACATAAGTAGGAAACATGATAATATTGTACTTACTTGCTTGACTCGCTCGGACGTGAATGTAAGTACAATACTACACACACACGAACAAACACGCCCGGACGAGAAGGAGAAGAGGAAGAGGAAGAGGAGGAGGAGGCAGGCTGACTTGGGGAAGAGATGAATTAAGAGAGAGAGAGGGCAGGAACGGGATGTAAAGAAAGAAGGAAGTAAGAAAGGAAAGAAAGAAGAAGGGTAGGCTGGCTATGTTTGAGTGTCGTCCCAGTAGATAAAACACAGTATCTCCCGGTAGTCACTTTATATATTATCTAGGAGGATACACATTAAAGTCAACAAGCGAAGGGCGTGGGCGGCTGGGAGAACAGGAAGGCAGAACGACTTAGGGGCGAGTGTAAAAGCAGCGCCCGTCTCTCGCATATTAAACCTCTTTTAGTGCACTGGGCTCGGATATTTCAGTCAGCTTTATAAGTATACGGCTTTACCCTTCCTTAATGATAACCAGGGAGGAACCTCTAACGCCGGCGGGATAAGGAACCGGACTGAGGGTGCCACTGAGAGAGCTGGCAGGCTGGGCTGGCCTGGCCTGGCACCGCGTTGGGGACAGGGAAGGGAGGTGGAGGTGGATAGGGAAGGGGGAAGGGGTGATGCAGTTGCCATATACTACTTTCGTTAGTTACCGCTATGTCTTGCCTCCTGATGTTTCCTTTCTCTAGATTGACTTCTTTTTGTATTCTTCATGGAGACAGTCATCAGAAAACCCACTCCGGCGTCCTGTGATTAAAGTAGCGTTCGTGGAATTTGTTATAGTGCATCCTTTTCTTCCCACAAAACCTTCCCACCGCGGCTTTTGTTGTTGCTCCCGTCCGCGCGTCACCACCCCATGACCTTCACTCCTATCAGTGGCTCACACACACCTTTCTGCTACAACTGTGACTGATGGACGGCTGTTAGGACTGGTCGTAGATGCAATGAGTGGAGGCAGCGGGACGGAGGAGGTGGAAAAAAGAATGGATCGTGACTTATGTTGGCGGTGTGTTGTGTGGAAAATTCCTCGTTCCTCGTGCGTAGTGGCGACCGATTGTGACGTCACGCAGCACACCCCCAGCTAAGCCAATCACCATCCTACCTCACCCTCCCGCCAGCCAGTTACCGTGCACCATACACCTCCATTGACCAATAAGACAGCTGCAAGTCTTGTGTCCTTTCCTACCGCTAAGTTTGAGGCACAAAACACCTTCCGCGTTGCAACACCCGTTATACATCCTTCTGCGGGGGGTCTGTGGGACTATGGGCGCGGCAAGGACATGGGAAATGTATGCTTGCTTGGCTACGGATCTATCCAACGACGTCACAGTTGTTGGCAAAGGATCAACAACAGAGGAGTTATAGTTGAGTCGCCTGTTCCACGCTGCCGCCCATCGTTGAATCACCGCTTCCTTCCAGGCACGGCAGCGGCACTTCGGAACTTCCACACCACTTTAGCTGCTGCTGCATGACGCACAGGCAACAGGCACCATCCATGCGTCACTACCATAACTCACTGGAAATTTTTGGTTTCTCTCTCTCTCTCTCTCATGAACCCCATGACCTGAGCATACGCCAAGGTCGTGGGGGGCACCTGCGCGGTGGGCGGGGCGAAGGCAAGCACAGGCAGAGAGAGAGAGAGAGAGAGAGAGAGAGAGAGAGAGAGAGAGAGAGAGAGAGAGAGAGAGAGAGAGTGTGTGTGGGAGATATATATGAAAGCATTTTCTAGTATGACCTCTCGTGCTTACATCTTTGCCTCGTCCTGGCATTCACCCTTGAAGCTAGATAATAAAAGAGGAGGCTTCGCAACGTTAAGGAATTCCCGCCGAGATGCAGCTGGCGGGGCGAGAGCAGAGAGGAGAAAAGAGAAGAGAGAAGAGGAGAGGAGCGCTTGCCTAAATTGAAGTTTACCTTATTGTATCGATTCTATTCGTTTTCTATGTATTTTAAGCAAGATAACCGATCCCTCCCGTAATATAAGTGATTCACTACTACTACTACTACTATAATTACATCTCTAACAACATATACCAAGCAAGCAAAGGTAATACAATAGCAGGAGAGGGAAGAGGTGAACGGCAGAGGGAGAGGGGAGGAGTGAGAGTAAAGAGGGGAAGAGGGAAGGGTGTGGGGTTTGTAGTACAATTATTAGCCCTCATTCACACACACACACACACACACACACACACACACACACACACACACACACACACACAGATACATTGAAAAAAGAAATATTGCAACACTATATATAATTACACTTCACAATACTAATTCGACCTAATAATAAGGAAAGGGAGAGTTAATGTGTAGTATTATTAGGAGCAGCTTCCAAGACGTTTCAAATTAGTCTTCAAAGAAATTTCGCGGAATGAGTCTGATTCCGTGAAATTTCTTGGAATCTTATCAAACTATTTTTCTAACAATGAGTTTCTTCCTCAGATTTTCCGATATTTCAGGAAAGGAACCCAAAACTATATAGGTAAATAATAAATAATGAAACAAATGTACAGTAAATAAAAAAAATTAAAAAAGTCAACAAGTGTATATAAACAGAACAAAAATATTACTGTACAAGACAATAACAAACAACAACAACAACAACACAAGGTCTCCCTGCAACACACACACACCCACACACACACACACACACACACACACACACATAAACGGATACTAGAAGGTTGAAAATGAAGCAAAATAAACAACGGAGAGAGAGAGAGAGAGAGAGAGAGAGAGAGAGAGAGAGAGAGAGAGAGAGAGAGAGAGAAAATTAAATACCAAGGATACCACCAACCATTACAGGTTTCAGATACAGTAAACATAAGATCACACACACACACACACACACACACTATCCCAGACAGCCTAACAAGCACACTAACTACCAATTATACAGCTCGGGTCATGTTATAAGCTTACCCTAGTGATAGTAATAATAATAATAATAATAATAATAATAATAATAATAATAATAACAATAATAAATCAAATAAAGGTGAGGTTGAAACAAGGTAAGATAAAACCAGATAACCTCACACCTAACCTAACCTACCTGGAGAGAAAGAGAAAGATAGAGAGGGAGAGGGATATGATAAGGTGGTCTGAGTGTAACCTTGAGACGGACAAGGTGATAAGGTTGATAAGGGTGGTAAGGCCATGGTGTGAGTGTAGTCTGATGTTTGATAAGGGAAGGGTAAAGTACAACACACATACATACATACACAGACACACACACACACTAAGTATAGGTCTGTGTGTGTGTGTGTGTGATATTTTCTGGCACTACGCGAGTATGGGATGGCACACACACATATACATACATACATACATACATATACACACACACACTCTCTCTCTCTCTGTTTGCCTGTCTTCTTTCTGGCAAACTCTCCCTCTCTTCAAATCATCGACTCACTCTCTCACTCTCACTCTCTCTCTCTCTCTCTCTCTCTCTCTCTCTCTCTCTCTCTCCGTTCCCTGTTACCCTTTCCTCCTCCTTCTCTCTAGTTAATCATTATCTTTTCTCACTTTCCATTTATTTTCTATTGCTACGTCTCTCCTTCCCTCTCCACCCTTCCCTGGCACTATCTCTCTCTCTCTCTCTCTCTCTCTCTCTCTCTCTCTCTCTCTCTCTCTCTCTCTCTCTCCCCCCTGGCATAACAGTATCGACAGTGACGGTGCCAAGGTGAAAGCACTTCTAATTGGTTAACTGGCTGGCACTCCTCCTCCCTCCCCTCTTTCCCCCTTCCCTCATTTCCCCCCTACCCTAATTTCCCCTTTATTTCCCCTCTCTTAACTAACTTGAATTGAGTCGTTCGTCAGTGTATTTGTAATTATAATGGTTACTGTTATTATTATTATTATTATTAGTTATGTTGTTGTTGTTGTTATTGTTGTTGTAGTTGTTGACTGCTTAAAAGAGAAAGAAAGAAAGAAAGAGAGAGAGAGAGAGAGAGAGAGAGAGAGAGAGAGA
>JAPQNM010001942.1:212500-237500 GCA_029783475.1 Metacarcinus magister | reverse complement strand
TCTCTCTGACATTGATAAGAAAAATAAGAAGATAAGAACTGACAAAAAATAAACAGAATATATGCTACACTGTCTTGTTATATTTCAGTATTTCCTTAAAGAACTATTAGTCATTTGTATATAGTATTCCTGATGTGTTTTTTATTAAATTTTCATGACCTTTTTTTTCAGGTAATTAAACAGGAGCACAGGTAATGGAAAGCACCTACACCCACACCCACAATTATAGTATAAGTCAAAATTCAAACGCATCTTCACTGCACTCATTGTAGAATTGGTCAACATTTGCGAGCTTTAAAAAGAAACCCAATAATATAATGTTTTTGTTTCCTCGTCATCGGGTTTTCCTGTCAAATTACTGTCGACCTTCAATTCAAGGAACTAATGCTGAGGGAACCCTGTCCGTTAGTGTAAAAAGTCTGTTGCTTGGTTAATCCTTATGGACTTCTACCTACACGTCCGCCACCTACCAGAGTCCATTAAATCGAGCGTCGACAGTATTAAGGTTAAGCAAGGCACAGACAGCATCGTCAAAGGAATTACAAGTTTCCTTCAGTCTTTTCCTCGGCCCTGTTTACTGTGTCTGTCGGGGAATTTTCAACCCTCAAAAAAATATCTATCATAACTATCACTGTACTCTAGGTCATGTTTGAGCTATGATATAAATGCAATAACCTCTACCTGGTGCCTCTCATAATGGATCTAGATTTAATTTGCTTCCTCTGCTCCGTGTGTCTCTCGTTGGGAATTCAGGTATACGTTATATATATAAGTTTCATCGTTAATTCGTATCTCAGATCTTGACCCCAAAGGTAACCAGTAATTAGGTAAGTCACTCGCTCAATTCCAGCAGACAGTCACTTTCACAATGAACAAAAGCATTCTTAAATCACAGAACGTTAACATTGACTTCGATGTAAATAATACTTTCATTCTTAATATGTATATCATCAATAATCTTTCAGTTTTAATGTAGCCAAGTAATAATAAGATCTGTAAATATAAAAAATGTACCACAAAACTCTTTTATATTACATCAATGATAATGTATAAAAGTTTCCTTCTAACACAACCCAATGAATACTATAAGTTGCAGGTATTAGTACATATTCTACAGGTATTTCTAACAGTGAATGGTATTTTTGTTCAGTAAGAACACCAAGTCTTAACACACAAAAAAGTAAATAAATATAAATAAATTAATTAATAAATGTATATAGTATATAAATTGATATATAGATAAAAATAAATATAAATCAAATGGACCAGATTATAATTAAAAAAAATAGTTGCATTTCAAGATATAATGTTGCAGAATAATTATGGTAGGTGAGCTAATGTCAAAAACATATTCAAACAATCCTATATGTTACTAAAAATATGTAAAAAGGCAGTGCTTACAGGTACGGCAGCCGTATGAATAGGGGATAACAACGGGGTACAGCTGCTGTATCTGTAAGCACTTATAGGCACAGCTTACAGGTACGGCAGCCGTATCCTCATAGTGCTCCCTTATAGATATGGCACATGCCTAACTTTTGAGTAATAAAATATAAAAAGCTTATATAACCGAACTTAACCAAACCTAACATAACCTAATCTAACCATAACCTAACGTAAGCCGTATCCTCATAGTGCTCGGTTATAGATACGGCACGTGCCTAACTTTTGGGTAAAAAGCTTACATAACCGAACTTAACCACACCAAACCGTACCTAACCAAACCTAACATAACAAAATCAACCTAACATAACTTGAAAGATGCTTTACCAGGTAAATAATAAGGCACAGGTCATAGGAATAGCAGATTATTCTGTTGATAACTTTCTAAGTGTTTTTGAAACTCTTCTTACGATGAAAATGTCAAATTTAATGTGAACACGGTGGGTGACACCAGTGCATGCCGTACCAATAGGGGATGACAACTGGGTACGGCTGCTGTATCTGTAAGCACTTCCAAAAATCTAACATAGTCCTGTATAAACACATAACACACATACACAAAAACAAATAAATAAATAAATAAATACCCACACACACACAGCCTCACCATTATCCTAACCTAACCTAACCAAACACTTATATTTACACACAACACTAAAAATATATATATAATAATAATAACAACAATAAAATATTATCACAACAGTCTACAAAACATGAACAAGAACAGAACATGACCACGATAATTCACCTTCCGTCACTGTCAAAGCAAACACACACACACACACACTTGACAGCACCAAAATATACCTCTGTTGTTTCGTAGTGCTTTCCATTATATTCCTTAAGATAATCAATGTTACTCTAAGCACAGCTGTCTGACAACTGAGGAGCAACCAGGAAGCACACACACACACAGCCTAGTAACGCATCCTAAACGTCCTTGATCTACTCGCGGGCTCAAGAGAGGATGTAACTGTTAATAATATTGTACTTACTCACCTTTCTCGGCCTAGTCAGCCTCTCTTGGTTATCTAGCAGGCCTCTGTAAGTGCTGTGGGTGTTCTTGGCCGCCCATAAAGCCTGTCACCTCCACTACAACGTAGATAAAGGGTGAAATAATAGCTTGAGTGAGACGCAATTGGCCTCCTCTACGCTTCTCTGCTCTGCTTGTGTTATGACTTGAGAAGAGATATCCCCCCCCCCTCCTCTCTCTCTCTCTCTTCTCTCTCTCTCTCTCTCTCTCTCTCTCTTGCTTGTAGAAATATTATTACTTCCGTGTTTCTACTTGCAAGGATAACTTTATACATTCATATACATGCATGCATATACTAGCTTATTGTAATTTTATTTTATTACTTCCTAGTTATAGTTAGTTAGTAAGTAGACCTGTTTGAGTACTTCCTTAATTGTTTGGTGAATAAAAATTAAAGTGTGTGATATTGTTTTTATTGTGCGTATTCAATGATATACGAAATTGACCCAAATTGCAACTCAATCTAACTTAACGAAGAAAAGGTTCCAGAATTAACATATCGTATATTAATTATGCTGCCTGTGGTGTGCTTAGTGGTGACTTTATAATTCTTGGTGATCAGTGACCTAATATTTAATCCGAGGTCACTTGTGTTGTGTCAGTCACTTAAAGAAAGTTGAGAAAGTTTAAACTCATTCAGAGAGAGTTCAGGAGTTATCTCGTCCACCTGTTGGTTATTAACATTATCATTATCATTATTATCATTATTATTATTATTATTATCATTATCGATATTGTCATTATTATTACAATTATTCATATTATCAACATCATCATCATTATCATCATCATTATCATCATCACCATCATCGTTAGCATTACCTTGTTGATGGCGGGATCATTGTTGTTTGCAGTGAAGGTTCCCTTCATCTTGCCTGCCCGCTCCTGGAGAAACTTGTAAGTGTCAATGCATTCCGCCACGGTAGATGAGTTCTCCGGTGTTACCTTGAGTGGAGGAAAGGGTGAGAGAGAGAGAGAGAGAGAGAGAGAGAGAGAGAGAGAGAGAGAGAGAGAGAGAGAGAGAGAGAGAGAGAGAGAGAGAGAGAGAGAGAGAGAGAGAGAGAGGAGAGAGAGAGAGAGAGAGAGAGAGAGGAGAGAGAGAGAGAGAGAGAGAGAGAGAGAGAGAGAGAGAGAGAGAGAGAGAGAGAGAGAGAGGAGAGAGAGAGAGGAGAGAGAGAGAGAGAGAGAGAGAGAGAGAGAGAGAGAGAGAGAGAGAGAGAGAGAGGAGAGAGAGAGAGAGAGAGGAGAGAGAGGAGAGAGAGAGAGAGAGAGAGAGAGAGAGAGAGAGAGAGAGAGAGAGAGAGAGAGAGAGAGAGGAGAGAGAGAGAGAGAGAGAGAGAGAGAGAGAGAGAGAGAGAGAGGAGAGAGAGAGAGAGAGAGAGAGAGAGAGAGAGAGAGAGAGAGAGAGAGAGAGAGAGAGAGAGAGAGAGAGAGAGAGAGAGAGAGAGAGAGAGAGAGAGAGAGAGAGAGAGAGAGAGAGAGAGAGAGAGAGAGAGGAGAGAGAGAGAGAGAGAGAGAGAGAGAGAGAGAGAGAGAGAGAGAGAGAGAGAGAGGAGAGAGAGAGAGAGAGAGAGAGAGAGAGAGAGAGAGAGAGAGAGAGGAGAGAGAGAGAGAGAGAGAGAGAGAGAGAGAGAGAGAGAGAGAGAGAGAGAGAGAGAGAGAGAGAGAGAGAGAGAGAGAGAGGAGAGAGAGAGAGAGAGAGAGAGAGAGAGAGAGAGAGAGAGAGAGAGAGAGAGAGAGAGAGAGAGAGAGAGAGAGAGAGAGAGGAGAGAGAGAGAGAGAGAGAGAGAGAGAGAGAGGAGAGAGAGAGAGAGAGAGAGAGAGAGAGAGAGAGTAGACTTTCGGTACTGTATAATATCTATATACCTTGGTTGTGCCGTCAATGAAAGGTGAACACAGATTACGGGCGAAATTCACACACAATAGCAGCTCATCCATGAATTTGTTAGTCTTGTCCGTGTGTTCCAAATCGTGTTCACTCATGGTCCACAGGATGTCCTTCTTACGTCTGAGGTGGAGTTTGTCTTGTGAACCGTGATCCCAGGCAGGTCTATCTGGAAACAAGGTGAAGTAATGTTCCTTGTGAGTACCTGGTTAACATACCTGAGGTCTTACTATATAGTTTAGGAGGAGAATCTAAAAGTAGGTTTCAGAGTCTGTTAATATGGAGTTGAGCTCTCCATAAAGGAATTAAGAGTTTTCAATACAAGTGTTATAGAGTGCCATCACCTGGAAGGTTGAGAGCATCCATGACTTCTGTGATCACTTTCTCTCGCCAGGTCCGTCCGTCAATCATGCATTCTGGCGGAGGCGTGGTTTCGTCACCATTTTGCGGAATCGAGTTTTCGTCTTCATGTAGAAAATGGAAATCGAGAGGCAAGATCATCGGTTGTTGCAGGTTGAAGGGGATATGCGGATGTTGGTCATGCGGACGGAATACTTTACCCAAAGAGCTGGAGGAACAAAGCAGCTTTACGAAAGGCAAGAGTCAAAAAATTGTTTGGATATGTATGTGTGTGTGTGTCTGAGGGGGGGGGGTAGTTTTATATGTGACAAACACATGCCAACAAACTCCACTTGTGCAAGTGGTGATTTCTTGCTGCTTGATCGGCGTAACACTTGTGTAAAGTGTTTACCACGTCATGGAATAAATCCACGGCATCCCTGTGTGTGTGTGTGTGTGTACATAAGAACATAAGAAATGAGGAGACTGCAAGAGGCCAGTTAATGATCTACACGAGGCAGTTCCTTGTCTCCCACCCTTGGAATAATCCAATATTTATCCATCCCACCTGTCATCCCTATCCGTCTTTTAAAGCTACCTATTGACTCACCACTTACTACGCGTCTACCCAGCCTATTCCAATCGTTCACCACTCTGTTAGTGAACCAATATCTATATATGTCTGTCCTGAATCTATGTTTTCTAGCTTGTACCCATTTCCACGTGTCCTATCCTGACTAATAAATTCTAAAACCTGATCAATGTTTCCCTTATTATTATCTTTATCTATTAAATTGTTGTAAAAATATCCCTCACCACCACCACCACCATCACCATAATGATGAATAAATACTATAATAATAATAATAATAATAATGAATATGAGGTGATGGTAACGGGAATAATGAAAGTATTTCTTGTATATATATCTTATTTTTTTCTATATATTTTTTTAATGTTTGATATTATAGTAATGATGAAACTGAGTCCAGATTCGTGTTCAGTATGACCGAAAACCTTTATGTACAAATTTTCATGAAATTCCGAGGTGTGGAAATTTTCATGAAATTTCCAAGGGTACCATCTCAGATTTTTTGGCAGAAATCATGTATTTTGAAATAACTCGAAAACTATGAGATTTACGTAATAAGAGTATATAATATAAAAGAAAGAGTAGGACACGCCCGTTCTTTTGAGCTATAGTGATATGGAATTGGAACATATGTATAGATGTAAGAATTGAAAAAAGAAAACATTAATTTTGTTCACAATAATTAACTTTTCTCCAAAGGTATAATAGATATTGGAAAGGTGATGACATCAATCGATATATCTTTTCAAGCTGCATAACTTTGTTTCTAATCCTTTTTCCTGTAAGAGTAATAGTTTCGTAGTAAACTGGCAAAAACATATTCGACCTCAATTCTGGCGGACATTTTCGGACCACAAAATAAAAAATTCCTTACCGTCACAGATACGTGAAAAATGACTTCAATAAAACTTTTAGATATTCCAATTTACAATGAAATTAGCTTAAAAAGTTTTCGTGTATGACAAACAGTTTTAACGGCAGTAGCAAAAAACCTTCTACCCTATACATGGGAAGAGGTTAAAGGGGGGGAAGGGGTTAAGGTAATGATTAAAATAAGTCCAGATTCGAACAGGGAACAGGAACAGGGAAGGTTTAAAACTAAGAACTATTATCACCAGGTCCTGTCTGGCTGCTAGCGGTCACAATAAGTTAGTTACTACCTTATTACACCTTCACTGGACCCTGACAACCCCTGCCGCCCTTCCCTACAGGTATTACAGGGTCACACTCACCTTTCCTGCCACACCCCTGCCACGTAAAGCTGAACATAACACTTTAAACACCATTATTATTATGGTGTTAAATACGATCTGATCAATAGGTGTACGTTAAAAGCCAGTTCTTACATAGTATAGGTGTTGGCTGTGAATATGTATAATTAACTGCATGTGAGCACGGAACTTACTCCTTTTGTGATGATTGTGTGCTGCCTCCCTGTGTTATCTGCGCAGCTATCCCCGCGTCCCCAGGGATGGCTGCGGTGTGCGCCTCTATCACCTGCGCCGCCTCCACCACCAAACTCTTGCCCTCTGCCCTCTTATTCTCCATGGGACGCTCCATGGGTATCAGGAAGAACATATGCGAGTCAGCAGTGTTTGTTGAGGGAAGGTGCAGCAGCTGGGTGAGCTTAGAGAGGGTTGGTCTAGTACCTGTACCCTTTACCTGCAAAGAATATATCGGTAACTTGGGTTAAATTACCAAAGACTGCTATCACATAGGCTACCTCAACCTCGTGAAATTATTACTTGCCATAGCGACACAAAAGACCAAAATGAAAACGGTGATGGAGTTCATTATTGGTGGTTTGGTTACAGTGACCAAGAGGAAGGTGTGGGCGTGGCTGCCGACGGTGTGACCTCTCCTCTATTTACACGAGCTGAGACAACGCAGATCACTCGTGCGCAGTCTGGTCGGGGTCACTTAGAAAAGTGTACTGCGGGTAATAGTGAGCCGTTGTTCAGCTGCAGTTGACGCCAGTAAACAATGGTGCAGCAGGCATAATGCACCCCAAGATGACCCGACTGACTGGTTGTGTGTCATGCACAGCTGTACCAAACACCTGCACCTGCAATATCACGAAGACCCGTGAGATCATGCCCTCCACAGATGTGTGTGTGTGTGTGTGTGTATATATATATATATATATATATATATATATATATATATATATATATATATATATATATATACACACACACACACACACACACACGGCTCATATTCCCCTACAGGAGAGTTAGCTAGCAGTCTACATAGGGTTCGGGATGGATTTAATCTCCCCTACTACACTCCTCACTTCATTTCACTGTTCTTTCTGTCTTGTCTCCCACGCCTTCATCAAAAACTTTTTCAATGCCTCAATGATTTTTTTATGGGTATTGTTTTCATATAGGCCTAATGCTGTGCATATTCCTCCATCGTCCTCATCCAACCTTCTGTTCCACTCCTCCTCTCCTATCACTGACACTATAACTTTGATAAGACCTTTTCTATGGTCTTCATATTTTCCACACTCCACTATAAAATATTCAACTGTTTCTCTTTGACCGGCACAAAAACTGCAATTTTGGTCTTGTTCATGTCTTTTCGCCTTTACCTCTATAGTGGTATAGTGTTCCTTCACCAGCATCCTACTCCCCCAGTCTGCCAGTGAATTGCTTCAGGTTTATGCTTTCGTTTGTACCATTTCAGGGTTGTCTTGTTTTCCATCCCCTGTTCCATCTCTCTCTGCCATTCTTCTCTACTTTTTCTTGACTCCCTTTACTTCTAATCTGCACACCTTAAGGAGCTGCTGTTACAAAGGCGAAAGCTCTGTATCTACATCGTTTGTTTACCTTCGTCTTGGTAAACTTGTCTGTAAAGTTAAAGTCGCTGCGGCTTCACCTTTACTTATAAAGAAAACATTACATAAATTCGCTAGCAGAGGAATATATTGTACATGTTGCCACTTTTTATTTTGATTCAGAGTTTACATATTATATTATGATAATACTATAACTTTTGTGTTTTTGTTATAGTTATGATATAATATTATCCATGCATCAAAACAAAGTGTGAAATGGCGACCTCCGTAGAGGCTCCCGGCGACCTGTGTGTTTGGATTCATTAGTTAGCACAGTCATGTTGAGGTGAGGTTAATGGACGAGTGTAATACTGTAAAGTTACCAGATGCACCTTCACTTTGATGCTTTTGAATAGTGATGTCACTTATTGACAGGAGAGTGTCCTTTCCTTGGGTGTGTGGTTTCTTACAGATCTATGTTTGGTAGCTACACTATTTTCCACAATCTTCCAAACATATATGATGATGTATCTTTCCCTGCGTCTCTGGAGTGAAAACAGATGCAGTTTCTTGAGTCTCTCCCAGTAATTTAGGTGTTGAAGACCATGCATTTCGCTTGTTAATGTTTTTTTTGGGGGGAGGTCATATTCCCTCCCGAACATTTTCCCACCTGTAAAAATATAACACTGTGTTTTGTAGAAGTGTGATATGGCGGTGGGTGGCAGTGAAGGAGGCGTGGCCAGTCTGCCAGGCACTGCAGGGTGTAGAGAGGTCAACACTGCTGGGTGTAGAGAGGTCAACACTCTTAGGGTCAAGGTGCAGGATGTTGCCGCCTCCACCTTGCCTGCTCTGCCATCACCAACGCAACACTCTCCACACCTCCGCTACCCTTAACAAGAAGAGGAAGGAGAGAGGTTCAAAGGTACCAACACAACTTATGATACGGTGTTATATGATGTTAAATTTTGTGTATAGCTGTAGGTAATCAGTGTAAATTATGATACAATCAGAACAAATCATTTGTGTGCAGGAATACTCTACGATTAAAAAAAAAAATAGTTTCAGACGCCTAGCAAGTAACTGTGTAGAGTACTGCACATCAGGACAGGGAGATCACACACACACACACACACACACACACACACACACACACACACACACACACACTCATGCATCACTGTCTTGGTGTTTCAGGATGCAGTCAATCTTAACCCCAAGGCATTGAAGCCGGAGAAATCCAAGGCTCGTGTTGTGTCAATCTGGAAGAACATGACTGTGCTTGAGCTGTCCAGAGCCATCGAGAGAGACATTGGTAGGTTAGGTTAGGTCAGAGCTATCGAGAGAGACATTGGTAGGTTGAGTATTGTTCCTTGTGTCGTTTATGCAAATATTAATAAATATGCTACATTCTTCATTGATCTTTTGCATGGTAAGAGACAGTTTTGCTTTAATATAGTATGGGATAGACACATACACACACACTAACTCATCCTTTCTTCCATTCCAGACACAGTGTTTGAGATCTTTCTGTACGTGAAGGGCAGTGACCCTTATGACGAGGCTGGTGCTGCCATCACTGACCTGCGTGTGTCCCAGGAGACGGTGAAGCGGGCCGGCCTCAGGTTCAAGATAGAGGGAAGTCCAGTGAAGGAGAAACAGGACACCAGGAGTAAAGATGCATTCAGAAGGTAAGTTTTATATTTATTTTAGTTTGTGTGTACGTGTTGGTGTCTAAATGTGATAATTGTTCTTTTATATACACTCTTTACCCTTCATCACCCCTTCACTCCCCTTCACCTCTTCTCTCAGGCCACCCGCAGAAGAAGAAAAGTTGGTACGGCGGCCACCTGTTGTTACTATTATGGGCCATGTTGATCACGGCAAGACCACCCTTCTGGACAGCCTCCGAGACAGCTGTGTGGTGCAGTCAGAACACGGGGGTATCACTCAACACATTGGTGCATTCTCAGGTCAGCTGCACATTACTACCAAACCATTATTATTATTATTATTATTGTCTCATTGTACTTGGATATCTAATTTTTGTATGCCTACACACCCTTATTGAATCTTATAATACATAGATGGATTTCTATACATTATCTTGAGTCATATTCTATCACCTCTCTGTAGGGAGATAACAGCCTGGTTTATAAATTTACTATAGATAATTTATATTTATTTATTTTCTATCCCATACCCTCAATTGCAAGAAGTATTAATGTCAGTTTAATTTTTCCTCAATTTTAACTTGCAGTGGAGTTGGAGAGTGGAGAGTGTGCCACCTTCCTTGACACCCCGGGCCATGCTGCGTTTGGTGCCATGAGGGCTCGGGGTGCCATGGTGACTGATGTGGTGGTGCTGGTGGTGGCAGCGGATGATGGCGTGATGGCACAGACGCAGGAATCACTCAGACTCGCACAGGAAGCCAATGGTGAGTATGTAACCATCTTGCTCACTCTATCACTATCAATGTATTCAAGAGAGATGTAAATATTCAAGGCGTCACTATAAAAAATCTAAACTTACGCCTAATAACGGGTAACAGGCAGTCTATCTTAGCCTCCATGAAGCTTATTGGTGCCAACGGTTTGTGATGTAGAAAAAAAAAAAACCACTATCTGTTGTTATAGCTCTTTACTAATCCTCATACCTCACTCCACCTCCTCAGTGCCGATCGTGGTGGCCATCAACAAGATAGATAAACCTGGAGCAGATGTGGTGAGTATCTTACATTAATTACTCCGATACAATTACACAACATAAATAAATCCTGTACGTTTTATTTCTATCTTCAATACATTACGTGTCACACTTTCCCAGACCCGCACAAGGAGGATGCTTCTTGATGCCGGGTTACAGCTGGAGGAACAAGGAGGAGAGGTGCAGGCGGTGGAGGTGTCCGCCCTCACTGGCCTCCACTTAGACCAGCTGGTGGAGGCCGTGGTGACTCAGGCGGAGATACTCAACCTCCGCTCTGATCCTTCTGGCTTCGTGGAGGGTGTGGTGGTGGAGTCCAGGACAGACCCAGGACGAGGAAAGGTGAGGAGGACAAAAGAGAGAGGAAGTATATGACAAGAATAATTATTTCCAAAAACTTAAGTAACTGTAAGGAATGTTCTGAGAAATTTATGATTGATGATTTTTTTTGTTTTATGTAGATAGCAACTTGTGTGATTGAGTGAGTTATGTTTTCTTTTTGCAGATAGCGACTTGTGTGATAGAGCGAGGCACACTCACCCGCGGGGCTGTACTGGTAGCTGGGAATGCCTGGGGTAAGGTGAGGAATATGTTCAATGATGCGGGAAAACCTATCAAGTCTGCACCTCCCTCCACCCCTGTCCAGGTGAGTTGTATGCATGTGTGTTTGTATATATATATATATATATATTGAGTTGTATTTACTAGCTGTTGTATTTGTAGGATTCAAGATAAGATCATGTTACTCCTTTACTCCTTTATTCAGTTTAGTTTTTTAATTATGGATTTTCTTTACTTGTACAACTTTCATTTCCAATCCATTCCAATTATGAGTGTTTTATATAGCAAGCAAAACCCCTGTATAGCTTTTCATTATCTCACAATTTATAGAGTTTTAATGAGTTGTAATGTTGCATGCAAACAAGACCTGGGTATTGTAAGAGGAAGATATTGGTATAGGTTAAAACAGACGGCAATGATAATGATTAAATAAATGTATATTGCATTAACGAATACCAACTAAGCATCACAAACACTCAACTTAGAGATAAATGACAGTAATTCAATGTATATGTCTAATGATAAATAAATAAATAAATATCTTGCATTAACCAGTTCCAATCTTCCTTCCTTCTTCAGGTGATTGGGTGGAGACAGTTACCCTCTGCAGGAGACGTGGTGTTGGAGGTGGAGGGGGAGCATCGTGCGGTGGAGGTGGTGGAGTTGCGGGAGGCCTCTTTGAAGCATCAGCGGCAGGCAGAGGATGAGGTAGTGATCCAGGAGAAGCTGCAGGAACACCTCAAGCAATACCGAGCACAGCGGGACGAGAAGAGGAAGATGGGAGTAAGGTAGGTCAGAGGAAAGAGAGCATGGAGTATATTAGTACATAAATGTTAGGTTAGGTTAGGTTAGGATGATGGAAGTAAGGTGGGAGTATATTAGTACATAAATATATCAGTAAATGTTGTACAGTTCAGTGAATAAGGCAGATAATTGTGAAGTAATGAAAAATGACAGACTACAGTAATTTATCCATATGCAAACTATCACATTTCTTACAACCTCACAATCTATTTCTTAACTCCTCACGTTGCATCCCACACATCATCAACCCATCAACCCATTAACGCAGTGTCCCCGTTTCTTGGTGACAGGTACAAGCTGCGTAATCGAGGTCCCCGCCCCAAGGAGAACGTAGAGGAGGAAGAGGCGGCCACCGTATCAATCGTTCTGAAAGGGGATGTTGATGGGTCAGTAGAGGCTTTACTAGACACATTCGACACTTACCATGGTTCAGAGTGTCATCTTGACCTGGTTAGTTATGGCGTTGGACCCGTAACTCCAACTGATGTCAACATGGCTGCCTTGTTTTCAGGTCAGTGATGGATGGTAAGTGAAGGTGTGATAAGGTCAGATTGGGTCATGTTGGTTTATTGGTTAAATATTGTTGTTCCTCTCCCTCAGGTGTTATTTACTCCTTCAATGTGGAGGTGTCAAGAGAGATGAGGTCATTGGCACAGAAGGAAGGTGTGGTTATCTCAGAACATAAGGTCATCTATCACCTTATTGATGACCTCAAGGAAAGGATCTCTGCAAAGCTGCCTCTCAAGGACGAGGAGGAATTACTGGGTATGTTACAACCTTACTTTCTTCTATTCAATTTGGTACATACACGATATATAAACCTTTGAATTTACTACCAAAATATACACCTTCATTTATTTATTTATTCTATTTTATTTTATTTACATTTAAAGGGTACTGGCCAAGGGCAAACAAAAATACGTTTTAAAAAAAAAATCACGCTCGTCCCCAGACCCTGTATAGAGGCAAGGGGTGGAGGTCCAATATAGCATTAGAGATATCTTGACACTCATGTTCTCTCAACTAATCCAACCTTTCAGTAAAGTGGGTTTCTGTAGAGGCAATAAGTATCAATATATACATACTTTTTTCCGGGGTATAAGTCTTGGTGAAATAAGGTGAAAAGACCGTGTTAGGGATGGATGGACAGGGTGAAGAGAACATTAGATACAAGAACGATGGTGCAGCAGGGGTAAACCAGCCTTGTTTTGAGCCGTGCCGCAGAAATCACTGGTTGTTCTGTGAGACCCATCCTTACACAGTGTAGTAAGGCTTCTCAGACCTCTCCTTCCCTCCCTCCATCTCTTCCGGTTACTTTCTACAAGCCACAGGGAATGCAATGGTAGTATTCCTGGAACCTATAACTTGTGTTTGAGAAGGAGATGAACAAGTTGAATAAATGAAACAATCTTACATTTACAGGTGAGGCAAATGTCATAGAGGAGTTCTTGATCACTGAAGGCCGCAAGAAGATTCCCGTCGCTGGGTGCCGGTGTGTGAAAGGTAACATCAAGAAGAATGCCATGTACAGGGTGGTGCGAGGACAAGACACTATTCATGAGGGTAGGTTGATGTGTTGTCATGGCTGGGATCTATTAAATGGGATATACTTTTTGTTAACTATAGAACAATATATATTACATAAACATATTCCCACGAACCTCACACCTTTCACCCATTTGTGTTCAGGTGAGTTGTCATCCATGCGGCACCTGAAGGAGGAGGTGGACGGCATAGCACGAGGGAAGGAGTGTGGTTTGCGCTTTGCCGACCAGGACCTTAGGTTTGAGGCGGGTGACACACTCATCTGCTACAGAGTCAAACAGGTCCGGCAGACTACAGACTGGGATCCAGGTTTCTAGAAGTTAGGAATTGTAGATAACTTCTTTTACTTATACAGGTTGACTATCAATAATCCGGCAATCAATACTCCGGTTCCATCAGTTTTCTGGCATGAATTTCAGAGCGCAGTTTCAAATTTCCTGGGTTAGCGAGCCACTGTTTTCGGGAGGCGCTGTTTATGTTTATGTTTGCATGCTGGAAAACTGATGGAATTGGAATATTGATTGCTGGATTATTGATAGTCAACCTGTATATATAACGGACCATTTTACAGATGTGCGAGGTGAGGTAACACATGAAAAGTCAGGATGTAGGAATGTAAATTGATAACCTGCTTTAACGAGCCATGGCATTGAATTTCCATATTACATACTAACTGTTTTTGTTAATTAAATGATAGAATTATAACAAAGCAGATTCCACATTGTTGAGATGTTTCCAAGATTGAGTGAGTGTGTTATATGTTAGCATTGCCTCTTATAAGTTCAATACCGTAACAAAATTAATTCAAGTCATTAGCCTGTCACCTATCATGCTAAATAATGATGACTGTATTGCTAGCTAATCACTTCACCAAGATAACACAGGAGGCATAGTATATCAATTAAAGGAGGCTATAATTAATGAAAAAATTAAGCCATAAAGGCAGGTGATAGTAATATTTTGGCTATAATTATCATAGCCTGAAGTAAAGGAAGCTCTAATTAATTAAAAAATTAAGCCATAAAGGCAGGTGATACTAATATTTTGGCTATAATTATCATAGTCAGTGTTAAAGACTGCAAGAATACTTCCACCGTGTCCCCTGCGATCAAGGAGTCTATTCTCGTGTCAAAAAGTAGAGTGGTAGGGCAGACTAATGTATTTTTTTGTTCTGAACCCTAAATGCCTTGTTTTTGCTACCTACACCCACTAAGGAGAATGTTAACTACGTATATAGGTAAATATTGTTATAAGGAATTCTATTAGCATTAAGTGATGTAAATATATAAATGTTTTTTCTATAACTGTAGTTTTGTTGTGAAATTCCATGATTACAATAAGATTACTTTAACTGAAGAACTGAACGCAATTTTTTTTTAATTTGATAAAAACACAACCTAAGTCACACACAGTCCAGCGCGTGATTCTCCAGGCTATGGTGAATAACACAGGTATTTAACGAAGCTGTCCAGTGTAATGTGTAAGGAAAAACAGAGTAGGGAAAGTATGGTCCAACAGAGGTTCGTTTTAGACCAATAGAGCAAAGTTTTGATGCTCAAGTGTAGCTGTAAATGTAACGTGTAGTAGTATGTATAATGTAGTTTTGATTGCATCGTTCCAGGGAGGGAAGTTTACGTAACAGCTTAGTGAAGGTTGAACTACGTGGGGCTGATAAACCACGAACGATATCATGCTGTCGAGAAAGAAAGAAAAAACATCAATAAGTAAGGATTTCACTCGATATTATGAAATTGTGTGTGTGTGTTTATCTAGGAAATACCTATCATTAACATACCAAACACGCAGTGATAAATCTTTTTTTTTTATCCAAGAGAAGTCAGTGTCCAGACTCAGTGGGTCAGCATTCTCATTGACCCCGACTTGGTGTAAACATAACGTCACCAGCAGGATTGTGTTATCATTATTGTGCTTAATTATCAGGGTTATGGTTATGATTATCACTTATCATTATGGTGTGATTAACAAAGGGTCAGGCAGCTGCGGCGGCAACCTTTATGGGGCAGCTGCGTCGAGTGGTAGGTGTGCACTTTTTCTCTTTATTATAAGTGGAATGTTTTCACTTTTAACTAAGGTGTATTTTTTCAGGTGATTGTGGAAACTTATCGCTGAGTTATTGAAAATCTTAAGAAAACAATGATAAGACGGATGACTTCGCAATACTTGATATTAATTTTTTTGTTTAATTGAATATGTCATGATGGTATACTTCCTATTATTTCCTCGCTTAAGTGGTAGTGTATTTTAAGTGCTCAAGTCTTCCCCTTAAATGATAGGTGATAGGTCGTCCCATCTGCTTTAGCTATCTCTCAGTAGTAAAGAGAAATGAGAAAAAGTGCAAATAATCCGGGGAAAAAACAACTATGATTATTTGCCAATGAACGTGAGTGAGTACTGAAAATAAATAGGACCACACATATATCAGCCTTACAGCCTTAATGAAACTCAATTAATTAGCATCATTTAAAAAGTATTGAGTATTATGTGATAATTAATAAGTTACTCCTACCGCCATGCAGACGTTAGACAAATAAATGATAAGGTAAAATGATATGTATGTTGTTTCAAGGTGTGCGTGTGTGTGTGTGTGAATATTATTGTATCATTACTATAGGTGTCTTCTGAAGTGGGAATTTCCTGACTGATATAAAAGGCTGGCATAACATCGTAGACGAGGCCGCTAAACGCACACATAAAAGTTCCCTGTAATCGAGAAGTGTAGACATAACTAGTATTATTAAAGCGAGTTTGTTTTGAAGAAGAAGAAGAAGAGGAGGAGGACAAAACCACGTGAGTACCAGCAGCAGCAGCAAGAGAGTGTTAGGGTGCAGGATAGGCGTCTATTACCACCCTTTGTCATTATTTCTCCCTCGCTGACCCCTACAGCTGGTGTCCATTTTGGCGGGAGATTGATGACCTGGGGAGGCAATGTTAGGGCGTGACAACACCTTTTAACGCCCTCCAAACCTCCTCCCGCGTCTGTTGTCCGTCTTCCCGGAACGAGTAGTCAATACACTTAAGTTTTCTTTTTATGTAGTCTATACCTCGCCTGGCTTTTGATGTTGACGCGGAGGGGAAGAGGAGGAGGAATAATGATTATGTGAAACGGAACGTAACCTGGATTTAATTTATTAGACCTAACTTTTGCATTTTAAGGAGTCTTTTAAATGTCTTGCATAATTTTTTTGTTAGCACTCTTAAGAACAAAGTAAACCTATAATTGTTCGCGAGTCAGAATATAGAGTTATTTTCATGTCTTCAAATGGTTGGTTACTCCTGTTTAGCGCCAAAACTGTTCGTCTCAGATTTGTTAAGATAAATTCCATTCCTATTAAATTGCGATCTCTCGCAAGAGATGATGATGCAAGGGAAGTGAGAGGCGGGTGATACTATAGCCGCATTTTTGTCGTCCACGCGCGGGATTGGATTTCGAAGACCGTCTTGGGCCGATCGGTGGCCACCACAAAAAACACTTTTTCTTGATTTGGTGCCGAAATATTATTATCTGGCTTACAAACTTTCCTAAAAACTTTATTAAAAGTAAAACATAGCTACTGTACATTTTTGAAATTATTTGGCGACATTAATTTCCTTTTTGTTATGGTTGCCGAAATTAATGTCAGCGCCGAAAATAATCCTACACAGTACATAACCAAAACTGAGCTGCATAATCTAGGTGGAGTCTAACTAGCGCTAAATACAACCTCAGAATGACCTCAGAACTTCTATTTGTCACATACCTACCAAAAAAATCCCAGTATCTTTCTATTTATCCATGTCTAACTATAATACACTGTTCCCTGGGGCGCAAGTCACTGCTTACTTGAACTCCCAAAAGTCCCTCTCACTATATGACCTTCCTAAGGTAGTGTCATTTAATGTGTAGTCTACAGACCTATTACCGGTAAAGGTTCGTAAGACGACCTATTCGATCTCCTTACCTTTAGTATGCACTGCAAATTCAACCTCAGAAACTTCTAAAGATCACCTCAAACAGTTATTCTGCTGAATTACAGAAAAAAAAATACAATTTATTTTAGGTGACGTTAGGTTTGGTTAGGTTAGGTTAGGTTTGGTTTGGTTTGGTTAGGTTACGTTAGGTTTAGTTTGGTTTGGTTATGTTAGTTTTGGTTAGGCTCATTTAACTGCAGCTCTGGGAAGGTTATGCTAACAAAGTTATCTTATTCGGTAGATTTTTACATCTTCACCAGAATGGCATGTGGCTACGAAAGAAAATGGCATGTTTTCTAATTGCCTTTGCTATATGATAGCTTCTAACATCTACATCTTCATTACTAAACACTGTTGATTCAATGTACTAAACTCGTATCTGGAACACCTGGATACTGACAAACTATAGATCGAAGTGCTTAAAGATACGTTGTCATCCACTATTCACCCGCTATTGGTACGGCCTATGCCTTATTATTTACCTGGTAAAGCATCTTTCAAGTTATGTTATGTTAGGTACGGTTTGGTTCGGTTAGGCTCGGTTATATAAGCTTTTTACCTAAAACTTAGGCACATGCCGTATCTATAAGCGAGCACTATGAGGATACAACATTCGTTAGGTTATGTTTAGATTAGGTTAGGTAATGTTATGTTAGGTACGGTTTGGTTCGGTTATATAAGCTTTTTATATTATATTATACCAAAGTTAGGCACGTGCCGTATCTATAAGCGAGCATTTAAGTACGGCTGCCGTACCCTGTAAGCTGTGCTATTATAGATAGTACGCCACATACTCATTTCATGACATTACTGGCATTAATCAGGGTAAAGCTGTGCTTTACCCTGATTAAAGCTATGCTTTACCGCTTTACCATACAGTATTATCACATTTGTGTATTCAACGCACTATTTTTCAACTAAGGTACCGTCATTTCCCACAATTAAGGTGGGAATCAGCATATTTTACTCAAATAAGTAACTATTTACTCTCTCTGGGCCGCCATATTTCCTTCTTGTCGGTGTTTTTCAGGGGAATCCAGGTTGCAAGCTGAAATCCGTCTCTCAAGACAGCTCCCAGGCAGTCTTCGAGGCCGAGTCTTTTCGGCTTGGAACTGTCTTCGTATCCTCCAAGCGAAAGTGGACGACAAAAACGCGCCAGGCGGGATTGACTTGGGTTTACCGAAGACGATCTTCGAAACCGTGGATGACAAAAATGCGGCTTAAGGCTCGGAGAATCTCGCTCGGGACTACCCGCTGTTCATATCATTAACCTTGCTTTATTTATTGTCTTATACCGTGTAAAGCATAACTAGAAATAACCTATTATCAAGCTCGTCTGTCTGTGTTGAGTGTCTCGTCACCACCACCCACACTGCCTTGCCTTGTGTAGCGTCTACCTCCCACTCACGTTCGCTGGCTACTCATATTTACACAAAATACACACATACAATACATATTCTGCACCTAAACACTGGCTATTACTACACCCACACATCCATACAAGTTACTGTGTGTCTGTTAATCCATTATCAAGTTCGTCCGTGTGTGTGTGTGTGTGTGTGTGTTGAGTGTCTCGTCACCACCACCCTGACTGCCTTGCCTTGTGTAGCGTCTACCTACCACGCACGCTCGTTGGCTCCTTCCATTCACTCCCTCATATTTACTCAAAACACACACATACAATACATATTCTGCACCTAAACACTGGCTATTACTAAACCCACACATCCATACAAGTTACTGTGTGTCTGTTAATCCATTATCAAGTTCGTCCGTGTGTGTGTGTGTGTGTGTGTGTTGAGTGTGTGTGTGTTGAGTGGCTGGTCTGCCTACCTCCCACTCACGCTCGCTGGCTCCTTCCATGCACTCCCTCATATTTACACAAAACACACACATACAACACATACTCTGTACTCCCACACTGGTTATTACTACACACACATGCATACAGATTACTGTGTGTGTCTGTTTATCCCTTATCAAGCTCGTGTGTGTGTGTGTGTGTGTGTTAAAGTTTTGCGAGTCGAGGTTGCTACAGAGCCTTCCTGCTGGATGAGTGACTCGTCTTACCAAAGCGTGTGTTGGGATATCCTAATCTCTTACTGCCTGGATGAGACAGTGACAACCAGTCACCTGACGGTACCCCAACTCCCCGACCCTGGCTGGGCTAAGCCCCGGATCTCATCCAATTCTAGATCCGCCTCTGCCCCTCACATCACCCCCCCCCCATCACCCTTCACATCACCCCTTCTCCCCTCTATCCCTTACGCTTTCCCCTCTCACCCCTCACATCACCCCCCCATCACCCTCTCTCCCCTCTATCACTTACGCTTTCCCCTCTCACCCCTCACATCATCCCTCACATCATCCCCTCTCCCCATTTCACCTCTCCTAAGCTCCCGTCATTTCCTTCCTCTCTAAAACCTTGCTTCACCTAATACCAAACAGAGTCGGGGCCTCTCCTTCCTCCTCTAACCTCGCCACCAACATCAACGACTAAGAACTCGAACTAATGAATAAATAATAATAATGATAATAATAACCCCTGCGTTGAGTGCCACGTGTCACCAGGTTTTATCTATTGAACTTATGATGTGGAGATCCGTCACACCATTAAGTGCTTACGGCGCAGATTTCAAGATAATAGGACACGCAGGTCTCGCGGCGTCGCATGATTTGAAGATTAAGGTTAATATTGTTTTGTTCTTTATGTTGTCCTTTGTTATATTAGGTTATTATTCTTTTCGTTTTGTTATTTAAGGAAGGAAGTTTGTAGAGTTGGTAGGTGTAATATAATATAATTTAATACAATACAATGCGCTATATGATCCTCTGGCGCTTTCAATATCCGCTTTAATTAACTTGCATTATTGTTGTATAGTATGTATGTATGTATGTATGTATGTATATATGGGTCTTCTTGCCAATGACCAGTAAGAAAAAAAGAAAAAAAAAAAAAACTAAGGAAGCAGTCACGACGTACTTTCATAATTTAGTATTAATAACTTTAAAAAAAAACAAGATATCAATGGGAAAATATCGTTGGAATTAAACACTATAAATATCCTATCAGTAGCCTTTAAAATGACTACTATAGAAAAGATAAGTATGTTGTACTGAAGCTTGCACCTGGAGCAGCTCAAGCAAGTTTTGTAATAGTGGTGCTGATTGGCCGATGAAAGAATTAAGGGAAGAGCGTTCGAGTGTACTCAATGCATTAATTATTTATCAGTTGGTGATGTGCGGCTGTAACTGTGTAAAATATAGTCTATCTAGATAATGCAATGCAATGATATCCAAGTGTGTTTACAAATATACAGAAATAAATATACGAGGAAAATGTTATAATTCAAGTGATTAAGATAATGTATTTGATATATCTATACGTATTTACAATTGGCGCTCTAAGAAAGTATATTGAAAAAAAGTCTTGAATGGGTATAACCAGTATAGTTTTAGAAGTGACTTAATGCTCATTTCTAGACCTAAAAATGCCTTTATATCATATCATTACCTGAAGGACAATTTAGTAATAACATCCTAAATACTACAAGGCATTACTAAACACTATAAATATTAGTTAACTTCTAAAATAAAAAAATAAATAAAAAAAAGAATATCACTAAGATGGCGATTACTATAATACTTCTCAGTCGGAGCAGCGTTAGGGAGTGTGTGCTCTCTTTACTTGTACACTTTGAGAGACTCCCGCGTAAGAATGTATCAAGACAGGGCCAAGGGTTTTATAAAGCGGGCCGATGCGAGGGTCAGGCATTCTTCTCCCAGGGTCTACACAGTCCACACCTTCCCCTCCTTCCCCTTCCCATCAGGTGTGTGCGTGTGTGTGTGTGTGTGTGTTGAGTTGTTTATAAATGATTAGTAAGATGATTATAAGAGTGATTATCATGATCTGTGCTAAACAAGGTAGTACATATATTTACGTGAAATATGAAAGTATACCCTAAGTGATGTTTGAATCCAGTTGTGTTCACTCTCAGCTAAGTGTTGTCGCCACTGTCTCATTGAACCAACACAACACAACTTAACACAACACAACTCCAGGAAATAGTCAGTTTTCAAATTAGTGATTGTTAGTTAGTAATTATTAATAAGGACAGTTTAATGGAATGTTAGTTAGTCGGAGTAGGAACAATTATTATTCATGTATCCTGTTTTCAACTTAGTTTTGGAGGCAGATGGACCTTTAAAGCTCGAATGATGTGATCGTTTATTTCGAACCCAAAAAAAACTACGAACACACACACACACACACACACACACACACACACACACACACACACACACACACACACATATATAGATAGACAGATAGATATAGATAGATAAATAAATAGATAGATGGATATAGATATAGATAAATATAGATCGATAGATATATTAGTTCTATTTATAGTTTCTCATCTCATTTTGCTTCTGCTCCTCGTCCTTCCTTCCTTCCTTCCTTCCTTCCCTCCCTCCCTCCTTCCCTCCTTCCCTCCTCCCCTCCTTCCCTCCTTCCTTGCCTCCCCACCCCGTCCTCACACCATCCTCGTTGCACCTGCCACACCTGTCGCCTCTTTCTCAGATAATGCGTCAGCCTGTCAGCCCAGCCATTACGTCAGCGTCTAGTGTGTGTGTGTGTGTGTGTGTGTGTGTGTGTGTGGCTGTGTTTTATCATAGCTTCGTAGTATACACTTGTGGTGATGAATTATCTGGTTAGTTTTTCCCGTTTTGGGCGCCTGTGTTGCATTTGTTTCATTATTTTGTTCTCTCCTCCGTGTGTTGTGTGGTGCAGGCGGCTCGATGACTGTTGTGGTGGTGGTGGTGATGGTGTTACTCCTGGTGGGTGTGCGGGAGACGCAAGCCACGCCCAAGGTACTGGTAAGTCACCTATACTGTATTTTGGTTGAATGTGTAATGCATGTTTCACTAATTTATATACACTTATACAGTAATTGCAAGGCAGGTGTATACTATAAGGTCATTAACGTATAGCACTTACGTTTGTAGATATTCAATACATATACCTGTAACTTATCGCGTAATTATTGTTTATACTTAGATGAAAAAAATAAACTCAAATTTCCCTTAACGTGGTATAGTAACACAATAATTATTTTTTTCAACAGCATGCTAAGTCATCCTCGCCATCAATAAACCGTGAGTATTAAGATCAATTTTTTTTTTAATCCACAAAAACCAAACATACACGTGTTAAATTTTCTGTTAGTTAATTAAGATTACGTAGAGTAGTTTTCTGTAACTTTTAAGGACTAAGTATTATATATAATTTTTTTTGATGGATGGAGAAGTGTGAAAAATGTGTAGCCTCTTGGGACAGACACGCTATTGTTTCACCCTGCAAGTATAACCAATTAAATTATAGCGGTGAATAGCGAGTGTCATGGCGGTGGAAACTAACCGACTGCCTGCCTGACTAACTGACTGCCTGCTTGACTAACTGCCTGACTGACTGCCTGCCTGACTGCCTGCCTGACTGATTGACTGCCTGCCTGCCTGACTGACTAACTAACTGACTGCCTGCCTGCCTTGCCTGTAGGTGTGGGTGATGACGTGCTTGAGGTGAAATGGTCAGCCTCCTGCTCTCCTCGCTTGGCCAAGGTATTCCATTATCAGGATGCCGTGTTGCAGTGTGATATGTACGCCCCGGCAGGCAGCTCACTCGTCTGGCTCAAGGACGAGGTGCAGATACTCCCTCAGCTGATTTCGAGGGTAAGTACTAATTGTTTTGTTTCTTTTTTTTCTACATCACAAACCGTTGGCGCCAGTGGAGGGTAAGATGGACTGCCTCTTGCCCGTTATTTGGCGTAGGTTTAAATTTTTTTTTATAATGACGCCTTGAATAGTTTACATTGGTGTTGGAATATCTTTTATTACTACTATTACTATTACTTCTACTTCTACTGTGTCACGTATCTATATGTGTGTGTGTGTGTGTGTGTGTGTGTGTGTGTGTGTGTGTGTGTGTGTGTGTGTGTGTGTGTGTGTGTGTGTATGTGTTCCCAGAGCCAGGCATCGCGACACCCGCCACCACCATCGCCTGAGGTTGTCATCCCTAGGAAGGTTCACCGACGGGGCTCTGCGAAGGCGTACATCTCTGCTGGGAAGTACATAGACTGTGCCTCCACCGCCCACCAGGTGTGTGTGTGTGTGTGTGTGTGTGTGTGTGTGTGTGTGTGTGTGTGTGTGTGCATGAGAGAGAGAAAAAAAAATGTTATACCTCATCTGCATTTACTCTCGTCTATAACCTATTTTTCTCACTGTCAGGGTAACTACACTCTCAGAGTCACCACGCCTTCACAACACGTCTACACGCGGAACTTTACCGTCATCCTCACAGGTGTGTGTGTGTGTGTGTGTGTGTGTGTGTGTGTGTGTGTGTGTGTGTGTGTGTGTGTGTGTGTGTGTGAGAGATACCCAGTCGTATGAGTCCTCCTTTACCCTCACACACATACTCTCACACCCATGAAAGCGTCCCGTGTTCTCATGCCGCAGGTGACTTTGTGAGCCCTGCTATGACTTGCTACCTGGGCCGAGATCGAGTAGCAGAGATCCCTCGTGTTTGGCAGTACGCGCGCCACGCCCTAGGCAAGCACAGTGAGCCTCTGTTACTGCCGTGCCGTGTGGAGCAAAGCGGGAACACGACCACCAGCTGGTACTTCCGTGGAAAACTCATTGTCCCTGGCAGCTACAAGTACAAGGTGAGGAGAGTAGGAAGGAGGGGAAGGTATGAGGTGTGTTGATGGTGTGATGATGTGTGAGTTGATCTGCATCCCTTCCCATCCCTTCCCTTCCCTTCCTTCCTTCCCTGATGTAACCTGCACCCCTTCCCTTCCCTTCCCTGGTGCAGCTGCTGTCGTCTGGTGACTTGGAGGTGCAGCGGACGGAGCAGCGTGATTCCGGCCTCTACACCTGCATGGTGCACAACACACGGGAACCTTACCTGTTTGACCGCGTGCACACCTGGGTCGTGATGCCCAAGAGAAGGTCAACTTCACCTTAGATATTGATGTTAATGATGGTGGTGGCGGTAGTAGTGTAGTAGTAGTAAAGAACGTATTTATATAGAAGGTTTTTGTCAACATATACATATATATATATATATATATATATATATATATATATATATATATATATATATATATAAATAGTTACCAATGATAAAGTATAAGAAATATTATTGGTCAAGTTTATAATCCATTTCCCTCATTGTTTACGAGTGTGTGTATGTGTGTGTGTGTGTGTGGGTGTCATGGCGGACGTGAGGGCGGGGAGGCTCATTCTCTGATTTCTTTCTCGTCTACATCAACGCTTCACAGCACC
>JAPQNM010001942.1:182500-207500 GCA_029783475.1 Metacarcinus magister | reverse complement strand
ACTTTCCTTATATCTTAAAAAAAAATTACAGTAGGATTGGTATTAACCTTTTTCCTTCCCTCCCTCCTCGCCCACCAACTCCCTCCCATCCATCCTCTCCCCTCCTCTCTCCACCTTCTCTCCATCCCCTCCCACCTTCCTCCCCTCCCTTCCCTCCCTCCCTCCAGCTGAACAAGACATCAAGCTTCCCTTTGAGTGAGGAAGGTGAGAGGCGCTCGAACCCCTCCGGCAGTTTAGTGGAGGGAGGCAATTTCTTCTCCTCCTCCTCCTCCTCCTCTTCCTCCTGGTCAGGTGAAAGGTTTCCACACACCTCCTTGCCCTATCTCTCTCTATTTTTTTTTCTTTCTCTCTCTCTCTCTCTCTCTCTCTCTCTCTCTCTCTCTCTCTCGCAAGCATTGGACCGTGGCGACACATTGGAAGTGTAGAGGGCGAGGGAGGGATGGGAATGGTGGGAGGAAGAGGAGGAGGAGGAGAAAGAGGGTGTGGTGGTGGGATGGGAGGTGGGTGACTGGGGGGAGAGAGAGAGAGAGAGAGAGAGAGAGAGAGAGAGAGAGAGAGAGAGAGAGAGAGAGAGAGAGAGAGAGAGAGAGAGAGAGAGAGAGAGAGAAAATAGATAAAGAGAGACAAAAAAAAACGAGGGAATGTAATGGGAGGATAGGAAGAGGAAGGTAAATTGTAAAGTAAAAATTTCACCTATATTTTTACCCAATTACTACTACTACTTCTACTACAACTACTACTACACAACCACTACTATATCATCCCTCCCTCCCCCTCCATCCCCCCCCCCACCACCACAGGTCATGAGTGAAGCGCCTTAAAAAGATTCATGCGGTCGGAAAAGGTCAACAGCCCTGGCCACTGAACCGAAGAGAGAGAGAGAGAGAGAGAGAGAGAGAGAGAGAGAGAGAGAGAGAGAGAGAGAGAGAGAGAGAGAGAGAGAGAGAGAGAGAGAGAGAGAGTATTAAGATGGTGAAATGACAGCACAATACACAGGTGAGGTCACTGTAATATAACAGGTAAGGAGGAGGAGGAGGAGGAGGAGGAGGAGGAAAGGGTGACAGATGATAGGAGGGTGGAGGAAAGTGGAAGGACGGGAGGGTGGAGTGAATATGTATGTATGTATGTATGTATGTGTGTATGTAGTTGGTATAATGGCTGAAAAGATGAGGGTACGTCAGGGGTGTAGGGGAAGGGAGGGAGGGGTGGGGTGAGGGGGCAGAGTTATGGGGGAGGGGAGAGGGGGGAGGGGGTATGGAAAGTTGTAGGTGAAAGGCAGGGAGGCAGGCAGCACATAAGGATGGTTGTGTGTGTGTAATGGGTGGTTGTGTGTGTGTGTGTGTGTGTGTGTGTGTGTGTGTGTGTGTGTGTGTGTGTGTGTGTGTTTTTTATAATATATTTCAAACGTAAGATATATATTTCAATCATTTCTTCCTCTCCTTCCCTTCTTCCTTCCTTCCTTCTTCCCTTCCCTCTAACTTCTTGCCTTCCTCTCTTCCCCCTCTTCCTTCTTACCTTCCTTCCTTCTTTTACCTCTACCTTCCTTATCTTCCCTCTTCCCTCCCTTCCCCACCACACACCTGTCGCTTTCTTCACCTCCTCCAACAGCTGCTGTGACCAAATTACTTTTGGGTGATGCTGTGAAGGCAATTATGTGAGGGAGGGAAGGGAGGAAGGGGGGAGGGAGGGGAGGAGGGAAGGGAGGGAGGAAGGGTATAGAGCAGGTAAGCGATGAGAGGTATGAGGACCAGGTGAGAGAGAGAGAGAGAGAGAGAGAGAGAGAGAGAGAGAGAGAGAGAGAGAGAGAGAGAGAGAGAGAGAGAGAAGAGAGAGAGAGAGTGAGTTATATAGGTGAGCTTTGTCGCGTATAACATATTATTATCACGGGTGGAATGGAGGGAGGAAGGAGGGGGGAGAGGGGAAAATTACTTCACTTCTCCCCCTCCCCCCCAACCACCACCACTTCCCTAAACTAGCGGGCCACACACCATTTCTCGTTTTGTTTCGGATTTATAGTGTGTGTGTGTGTGTGTGTGTGGCCATAATATACTATGATGGGCTGTCACTGCCAACACCCCCTCCTCCCCCAACACACCTCCATCAGCCATTTATCTTCTTCCACCACGTGCTACCCCTCCCCCTCCCCCCCAACACACACACACACACACATCTTCCCAACTGAGAGGCCATTGTACACCCCCCCCCCTTCCTTCACACGCGCACACAGTTCCGTATATATAGTGTGGCCCCGTCTCGCCACCCACCACGCGCCCCGAATAGCCCCATGTCACCCCGTCCCCGCCCCGCCCCCCTACCCCCGAAGCCCCTCCACACACAAGCCTTCTCAAGCGCTATAATAAAATCCACTCAGACCGACATTAAACACTCAATCAATTCGCACTGGTCCCCCCTCCCCCCCCCCAAGTCCTTTATCTACCCCCCCCCCTCTCCTATTGTACCTCCGCGGCCCCCTCTTGGTTATATCACACAATAAAGACATCACCTTACCGTGCCGGCGTCAGCATTATCAGCACCAGTAGTAGGAGACGAGCCGCCTGCAGCGCGCCCCTGTCAATGCCGCCCCCCGCCCCGCTGAGGGAGTGGGACGCCGCCCCCGATGTCTCCACCTGGTTCGTTCTTTCCTCCTCTTCCTCCAGCTGCTTCTCCTCCTCCGTTACTTCCTCCTCGCGTGGGAAGCATAGTCTCTCCGTGTTGTTCTTGATGCCCTCACAGTCG
The DNA here is from genome assembly GCA_029783475.1 of Metacarcinus magister. Classification (NCBI taxonomy): domain Eukaryota; kingdom Metazoa; phylum Arthropoda; class Malacostraca; order Decapoda; family Cancridae; genus Metacarcinus; species Metacarcinus magister. The sequence continues at coordinate 204,764 of JAPQNM010001942.1, read as the reverse complement.
AAGGGTTCCGTGCCGTCACACGTGCAGCTGGACAGCTTGGCCGCCTTGGCTTGCCGCTGCAGGATGCTCAGGCTGTTGTTGCACCGGAAGCTGCATCTGTGCGAGGGCAGCAGGAGGCTTAGCTGGGGTAACAGGAGGGTGGTAGGTGAAGGAGAGGAAAGGAGAGAAGAGGAGAGGGAAGAGGTAGAGGAACGGAGAGAAGAGTATAGGAAAGAGGTAGTGGAGGAGGAGGAGGAAGAGGAGGAGATAGAGGAGGAAGAGGAGGAGGACATGTTGAGAGGGTGTAGGTGGAGGAGCAGGTCAGACAGGGACGAGTGTTAGTCATGTGGAGAGGGAGGTTGTGCTAGCAAATTATAGAGGAGGAGGGGGCAGTGTGGGGCTGACTGGGGGAAGGTGACAGGACTGGCTCACACACACACACACACACATATACAGGTTTGTCCTCTGCAGTCATACCCTCACCCCTGACATCTGCTTGACACCACACCACTGACATCACCTCTTTTTCCACACGTAACCTCATGCATCCTTACACCTTCCTCACATATCCTTCACTAACATCAGAGTCCCTTGGCGTCACCTCGAGTAACTGAAATACAAACCTTGAGTCTTATCCTCACGACCTAAAACGCAATTCACTTCACCCACCGCCTCGTACTTACTCTTTGCCGAGGAACATCTTTCGGCAATATCGGTCGTAGTAGGTAATGGCAGTAGAGCAGAGGGTATCCGCTGAGCAAATCCAATGAGCTACACTGCAGGTTACCACGGTGGAGTTTGCGTTGGCTCTCAGTACCTCCAGACGACACACCTCCACACGTTCCTTGCTCTTCCGGCAGTAATCGTCGCTGCAGACACACTGAGGGCAGGAAGGGAGGGAATTAAGAGATGGTTTAATACGAAGAGGAGGAGTAGTGTATAGTTGGGTCAGTTTATTATATAGAGAGAGCGTAGCGTGATGAAGTGATTGAATGTGTTTGAATGAGAAGAAAAAAATCGTTATAGAAGAAAGGAAAGAATAGTTTAATGTAAGATAAGTGGAAATGTGTATATAAAAACAAGCGAGAAGGAAGGAAGGCATTGGAAGGGAAGGAAAATGATAGAAATGTATATAGGAGACATTTAAAAAGACCAATAACTAAAGGAAAAACCCACACACTCACATCCATAAGGGCGTGTCCCATCTCCGTAGACGTGAGAGCTATGAGAGTGTTCCTGCAGAAGGGATCACACTCGGCGCTCCTCCCTGAGATGAGATCCGCGCACCCTAACATATAGTTTTGCAGCGCCATGCCACAACCCTCCCGCAAAGCACACTTGATACGGGCGTCCTCACAGCTCATGGGCTCGGCGGCGGGTGTGGGCATCATGGAGGTGGGCAACGGGGTGGTGGTGTGGTCTCCGCCTGCTACGCCCACGTTCACTATAGCCACCCACGCCCACGCCACCACCCAAGGCCATACCACTGTCTCCTGCCGCATCCCACCGCTGTAACACAAGGAAGAAAGGCAATGGTTAATTAGGTCTCGTGTGTAGGAAGTCATCTGATACCTTGTGTTTTATATTGTTCTTTATTACTATGACGGGTAATTAATATTCATGGTTGATCTTGCTCTTGCGCGAGAATCATCATTGTTAACTTGGGTCGCGATGGGAGGAAACTTTTAATAATTTCATCATATTCGTTTATATGAGATGAGTTTTCCACATCAATAAACGTTAAACATTACTATTTTACTGTGGCAGAGGAGTTAATGTGTCGATTAATCTTATAATAATAATAATAATAATAATACATTTAGCACCAAACCCAACATTATCATTTCAACACATTAATATCCACACCATGAAAGAAAGCGCTGAATTGCCTTAAAACTATATATACGAGTGTATCATATCATATCGCTTCATCAGACGTGCAAACGATTTATATTTAGTGTGAGAGTCGTCTATCTTAACGCTTATTCGTCCGATTAGTATACCTGTTGGAGTCACGCAAAGATGCACTCACTCACTCACTCACTCAATCACTTCAATGCTTACACCTTTCCCCTTATAATATATAGTAGATGCACAGTTCTTACCCCGATCCTTCTAAATTCCAGACACACAAAGATCAAATCAACACCTGAATCAATTTATTATCACGTGTTCCTGAGTATATCAGTATCGTAACTATCTCGGTGTGGACTCGAACCAGTGCCAAGCAAGACAGCTGCTTCGGATCCTTGGTGCATGAGGGTATACAGGGAGTCACTATATACAAGGAATTAAGGGTTATATAGCGTCCTAGGCCACAGTATATTCTTCCTAACCTAATTTAACCTAACCTAATCTTACCTTACCTAACCCTTCCTATACCTAATTCAGTTTGATATTCATGCTTTTACCTCGATCATCTATACTATTATAAACGTGCATGGATAAGGCTGTACATAATAGTAAATATATAATAGGATAAAATAATGTGTGAAGACCCTTATAGGCTGTTAGTTGGTAAAATATAATAATAAAATAGATCCTCTCGTGAAATTAAGGAGAAGCGAGGTGATTATAGGTACAGGTTGGTCGTAAAATAGGATACACATAAGGTATTAGTTTCGCGTATATGGAATTAACACGTGGACAGGTAATACTCAAAAATATATCGTGTTTTTATAGATTATTGGCTTGTGGTAAATTGAGCTCCTGCACCTCTCTCTCTCTCTCTCTAAGACCGGTAACTTCCACACCTGTTATCACCTGGCCGCTTCTGTCCCTACCGTGGGTGTGGTGCCTCCCTGCGATGACTTACAGCTGCCCTACGCCCACCCCTAACCTGCATCCACGCCCACGCCCACACCCCACAAGCATTCCCTTACTTATACGTACATTTAATCCTGTTTTTCTTACCTCCATCTCCTCCTCCTTCCTTTTCCCCTCATCTCCCCTCTCCGTGCCTTTACCTTTACTTCCTCGTACGTTATCTATCCCCTCATGCTCCCCTTTTCCCCTTGCTATGTCTAAAGGAACCTTACTTGCCGTTCTTTTAACCATCACAAATACTCTTTTTCTTTCACGTTTCCCTCTTGTATATCCTGAACAACTGTCGTCCGTCCTTCTTAACCTTGTCTTACCCTCTCTCTCTTTCTCTAGCTCCCCTCCTTCAACACAGTGCATTATTACCCCCTTCCCCCCCTCTACTGGCTACCCACACACCCTGCCAGCTAGCTATCAGTGCCTGCCATCGCCCCCTCCACCCTACTGATGATGGCACACTCCGCCAACACCTCAAAGATATTGCCTTGCCGCCACCCGTCACCCGCCGCGCCCAGCACCTCCACCCAGCCCGTAGGTGCCGCTTACAAGGGAGAGGGGAAGAGAGGGAGAGAGGGAGAGGGAGAGTAATGATAGGCGTGCGGTAGTATACTGGTAGTGGAAGGGCGGGACGTGTATGTATCGAGTGATCTGGTTGCGCCGCCTTACAGATGGTGTCTTGCGCTGCCTCCGAGTTGATGTTTACTGTGCATGAAGGAGGAGGTGAAGCACGTATGTATGTATGTATATTTTACCCTCGTACAGTATAAGATGTTATAAATTCAAGGCTTATTCTGTGTGATGTATGTTAGTAAGTTCTTGTTAAGTTTTATAAGTTGTTTTCATATCTATCTCGACGGGAGGGAGGGAGGGAGGGAGGGAGGGGCGCCAAGCCAATTTTTGATAATGTATATAGAGCATAAAGGGTGTTTTCAACGTCTCTTCTTGTCTCTCCTCGCCTCGCCAACCCTTGAAGCCCGTCCGTCCTGTGGCTGTTTGTCTTGGGGGTCTAGATAATAATTTTTCGATATTATGGCCACACACCAAGCACGTCTGTCTGTCTGTCTGCCTTTGAGGGTGTTTGTGTGGAGGCATGATTGATGATGGTGTGTGTTTGGTGGGAAAACACATACACACCCACAGACACACCTATTAGCAACACAACCAAGAGTCCATTATTATTATTATTATTATGGGTTGAGGTGCTGAGGTTAGGCTGCCTTCCGCCCTATGCCACCAACACCTCCCAATACCCGCCCCTGCCTGTGCATCTCCTACCCACCTAAGTAATCCCGCCCCCCCGCTACCCACCTTCCCTTTCCTCTGCTTAACCTGACCACCTGCTGCCCTCGTCCATCTCATCCCATTTATTTCCTAGCCCAGCCTTATACAACCCCAAAACTAACCCCCCATCGCTCTCTCTCCATAAATATTAGTAGGAATAACATTTATGACCACACTCGCCCACCGCATTCAGACTGGGAACTCAACATCACCTTTAGACACGATAAAGTGACTCTTAAACAACAACCTTTATGAAGCAGTGGACTGGTCATGTTAATAATTGTCGATGCCTCGCTGGAAACACCCACAAGGACAGATTTAGCGCTGGAACGTGTGGGTGTGTAATCGAAGGCGTCAAGAGGTGTGTGTGGGGGCGGTATGCAGTTACACCTTGAACAGCAGCCTCGCCTCGGTGGTTTATATACACACACAAGAAGCTGAAGATAAATGAGAGGCAGGTTTGGGTTTTTTCTTTGCTATTTGATCGTAAATTTGAAACTCCCGAGAAGAATAAAATAAAATAATATAAAATGTAATGTTAACTTGATGATGATAGTGATGATAATAATAATTGCTTGGTCTTATAACGTTATAGATGTATTGTGTGTGTGTGTGTGTAACTGGTCTTCTCGCTACGTTAGTTAATAGAGTAAGTGAACTGTATCTATCGTTGGTGAGTTTATATATTCTTCGGTAGTTAGAGGATTGTTATAGAGACTCTGCAAAGTTCAAGAAACATTGTTATAAAATTTGAATATTGTCTGAGATGCGTGTTCCTTTAGGTGTGTTTGTGTGTGTGTGTCTCTCTCTCTCTCTCTCTCTCTCTCTCTCTCTCTCTCTCTCTCTCTCTCTCTCTCTCTCTCTCCACAACAAGCTCCACCCTTCCATCCCCTGCATTAGTCCCGTCCCCTACCTCCATCCCTGTTATTTTCTTCATCTCGCCCTTCCTTACTAAGTGTCCAGTCCTCGCCTCCTCCTCCTCCTCCTACCTTCCCCTAATCTTCTACTCATCCCTTGCCCTCGCTAATGCCCTCCCTCATTCCCTTCGCTAAGCCCCTACACCCCAACCCCCCTCCCCACTGTCCCTCGTCCCTCCATTCACCACAACAGCCCCAAGGGACGCATCTTCCCTTCCCCTGGTAATCACGCAACACGATCTTCATTTATTATATATACATCAGGATGTGGATAAAGAAGATGGCGGTGATAGCTATTTATCCTGTATTTTCCATTTCCTTTTCCTTCCAGTGTAGCCGTCTCTTCCTCCTCCTTTTCTTCTTCTTCCTCCTCGTCCTCCCCCTCCTTTTCTTCTTCTTCCTCCTCCTCCTCCTCTTCTTATTATTATATATTATTCTTCTTCTTCTTCTTCCTTCTCCTCTGCAGCCTCCAGATTCCTGCTGTTAGTTTGTGCCTCAATTTCTCAAGATTAAGACCGAAGCGAGAAATTGGTTAAAGACATCTGTATGCGCTTCCCTCCTAAGTCGCCTCCTCCTCCCCCTCCTCCTCCTCCTCCTCCTCCTCTGCCTCGTCCTCCTGGTCCTCGCGCGGTGCTACGTAGGGCACAAAAGCGACGTTCCTGTACACAAGGGAGTTTATGGCTGAAATCTTTATGGTGGCTGGAGTTTAGTGTCATGGGGGTGCAGGTGTTTGTGTGTGTGTATGAAAGAGAGAGAGAGAGAGAGAGAGAGAGAGAGAGAGAGAGAGAGAGAGAGAGAGAGAGAGAGAGAGAGAGAGAGAGAGAGAGAGAGATCAAACAACACATCCCTCTTGTTTTATTTCTTCTTTTACGCAACCCAAAGTTTACAGTGTATAAAATTAAGTTCAGGACTGATAGGCGGACGGTTGTTTCTCTGCTGCCCCGACAGACCCTTCCTCCCCCCGCCCCGCCCCGCCAGGCCCCTGTACCCTCTACCTACCTACGTCCCCTTCCCACCCTACCCCGCCCCGCCCGGCCCAACACAGAGCCCTCTTGTCCGTCGTTGTTTCCTAATCCCACAAGCTTATCGCAATCCAAACGAGAGACGGTAGAGCTGTCTTTAAGGGGTGAGAGTTGAGAGTTGAGGCGCGTCGCTCCCCGCTCCACCAAACAACAAGACGAAAAGAGACAAGCAACTCGATCCTGCCTTCATGTAATTTTATCTCCTGGTGGTAGGATCGTTAAAAATATTATTGGTGAGTTTGTAGGTGTCAGGTTACTGGTGGTGATGGTGATGTTAGTTTCCAATGGAGATGCGTGGTAAGTGAGTGAGTACGAGCGTGTGGTAGCAGCCTTGCACCGTCTGTTTTTAGCGGACAGGGGTGAGGGTGTCAACAGACTTAAGTAGGAGAGACGCGATCAAAAAAGACAACTCGGCGCCTCAAAACCTCACCAGGACTCCCTCCATACATACATACCCGGTGCATTATTCATCCTCATCGACGTGATTAGTGTACAGTACCCAAGAACTCATTCACGAACTCTGGGGATGATAATTGGCATCTGTGTTGGCGCGTTTCATTGCGACTCCTTGACACAGACACATGGGATGACATACACACTTTGCCACGGCGACTCACCTTCAGCTCACGTGGGAAGGGTCACTGGCTTAGGGAAGAAGAGAAGGATGAGGCCACAGCTATCTGCTCAGCGAGGTATGGGGTGCCATGCTGTTTAGAGAGAGTCAAGGCGAGTATTTCTCTCCTTCTCAAGAATCTGTTGTAGTTGGTCTTGCCGTGGCTTGTGGTGGACACTTTTCTTCCTTCCTCCTTCAAGCTCAGTGCATGGCTACCCCGTCTCGTCCTCACACACACGACACGCACGCAGGAAACACACGTTAAGGTCAGATGCCAACCATGGGATGTCCGCTACTGAGACGCGGAAGATTAAGATGTGAGGGGATGATTGTAAGCAACCCTCGCCCCAGCCACGACCTAATGAAGTGCCTGACAATTATAGAATTTTCTTCGCATCCTGGACGTGTATGAAGGCAGGCAGGCAGCACACACTAAGCAAGAACCTTTAATACGACTTTACCATCTTATACCATGTAGAGATTAACATGTAAAGCACTGGGAAATGTTAAAATAAATAGTATAAACGAGACTAAGCGGGCAACTGTGTGGTGGTGGCAGGCTGGGGCTCCTCCTACCTCAGTCTGGTTGCCGCTCACCACCAACCAGACCAACCTTCCCTCCCTCACGCCCCTGCAGGTAGGCAATTATCTTTTTACCATTGAACATCGCGGCACGAGCACGTCTGCGGCCACCATTACGGGGAATCTGCTCTGTACTTTTGTTGTCGCATAATATTCGTAATTAGTTGCGCGAAGGAATTACAGCAAAATTACACTTCCAACGGGTCACTAATGCTACCATTCGCCCCAGGGGAAAAAAAAATACCATCACCACCACCACCATTTGAACTCAAAGGAGTACAAAGGAAGAACAGACAGCAAGACTGCTACTGGACCTAACGAGGCTGTCCGTATAGCTATATCACTATGTAGTACTTGATAGAGACCCAAGGACAGCAAAGTGAAAGGCTCATATCCACCCACTCACCCTTCCCTACAACCGAAGCTAGCGGAGGAGGAAGCGATCCTATGTAGTATAGACAAACTATCATGGAATTTAAATAGGAAAATGAGATAAAACAAGACTAATCTACGGCCAATACTAAGAAAAAAATAATTCATAGCATTGTGAGGGTGTGGAGTGGCGAGGCAGGGGCGAGGCAGGGGTGGAGCGAGGGTGGCTGTAGTCCTTTAGGTTTATGTGGCTGGGATGTGGTGCGGTGGATGGAGCTTTGAAGGTGGAGCAAGAGGAGTATCTGGCAGCTCCTTGTCTCCACCCACCCCACCCACCCGTCCCCCCAAACCCCACACCACCCCACCCCATCCCTCCTCCTCTCATCCCAAGACAACTTCATCAGCCTCCCAGCCCGTGCGAGCGTTTGTGTGTTTGTATGTTTGCCTCCATCCACCTCTCCTTATTTTACTTCTTCATCCACCATACCTCACGTCCTTGTTCATCCCCCTCCTCCTCCTCCTCTTTCACCACCTCCTCCACCTGCCAGCTAGGGTTGTTATCCATCATTGAGTCCTCCACCTCACGCTTCCATCCACCATTTCCACCTCTCTCTCTCTCTCTCTCTCCCTCTCTCTCCCCTTCCCCCCCACCCTCCCCCCACCCCACCCATACATCCATACAATTTCTCTTTACCATACATATCAACCCCCAACCCTGTACCCTTCACCCTTCCTCACCCTACCTCACCCAACCTTCACCCTGTCTCACCCTGCCTTACTCTTCCTCACCCTGCCTCACCCAGCCTTCACCCTGTCTCACCCTGCCTTACTCTTCCTCACCCTGCCTCACCCAGCCTTCACCCTTCTTCACCCTATCACACCCTGCCTTCACCCTGCCTTCACCCTATAACAACACTCACTTACTCAATGATTTCTCTTGTGTCTCTTTTCATTCCGTTATTTTTTTTTCTTCATTTATTCCCGTATATGTATTTTTTCTAATTTTTATTCATTCATCATTATCGTATTATTATTATTCTCATTCTTGTGTGTGTGTGTGTGTGTGTGTGTGTGTGTGTGTGTGTGTGTGTGAAGGTTATGCGATTTATTTGTTTTTCCTTCGTGGGTGTAGGAAGGGAAGAAGAAAGAAGAGAGGGAGGGAGGGAGGGAGAGAGAGGAGGGAGGGAGAGAAGAGAGAGAGAGAGAGAGAGAGAGGGAGGGAGGGTGAAGGTTTTGAAGGAAAGTTGCGACGGGTTAAAGAGTAGATAATGAGATAAGGGAAGGCGACAGGTGGACTTAAAATAATAAAAGCTTCTTCAGAGAGAGAGAGAGAGAGAGAGAGAGAGAGAGAGAGAGAGAGAGAGAGAGAGAGAGAGAGAGAGAGAGAGAGAGAGAGAGAGAGACACACACACACACACACACACATACATTCACACCTCACCAATCCTCTCACGTTCATACGCCTGCCTTGGTATGTCCTGAAGCCCCGGGGGAAGGACTGCCTCACACCTTCCTTACCTAGAGTTGTGTTGCAAGACTCACACCTCACCCCGGCAGGAGGAGGAGGAGGAAGAGGAGCAGGAGGAGGAGGAGGAGGAGGAGGAAGAAGCGTTGTGTTGCATGTAGGAGGAAAATATAAAGGTTAGGACATGATAAGGGAAGGGAAAGGGGTTTAAGAGGTGATGGAAAGCTATTATAGAAGAACAAATAGGAAAAATAGGAAAGGAAGGGAATGGGAAGTAGAGAGAGACACACACACACACACACACACACACACACACACACACACACACACACACACACACACACACACACACAAAGAGGTTTTCAGTGTCTCTCTCCGTCTCCCAAATGACTTTAATATTTCACAGTAACGTTTATGCGGAGAACATTTTCCTTTTTTTTATATTTAATTTATTTATTTCGGAGCGCTGCACTAATTTCAGAAATGTAAGATATGCCCACTGTGTTTGGTGCGCTGTGTGTGGTATAGGATAGGAAGGAGTATTTACTGAGCTCTTGTTAAACATTGGATATTTATAGTATTTTGCAGCTCAGTGGGTGGCAGCCATATTTCGTGAACTTAGTGAAATATTGGGCGCGAGTCTGGACCAGGTGCAAGGGTGGCAGCTATTGTGTTGAAGAGAAGTTTATCTACGTCGACTTAACTTGTGACCCATTGTAGTATTTTAAGAGAGAGAGAGAGAGAGAGAGAGAGAGAGAGAGAGAGAGAGAGAGAGAGAGAGAGAGAGAGAGAGAGAGAGAGAGAGAGAGAGAGAGAGAGAGAGAGATAATAGCGACTCTCTTAACCAGCGTCACGTCTCATTGTGTATCGGAAACTTAACCTAATGGGGGGCACCGGACCTGGGTTACGAAGGTGAAGGGAGGGTGATAGGGGACCATTGTGATACGCTCTGCAACCCTCCTCTCCCCTCCCTCCCTCTCTCTCTCTCTCTCTCTCTCTCTTTTTCTTTCTCTCTCTAACGTATTTCGGTTAATATAATGTAAGTCTATGGAGAAAAATATGGTGATTTAGGAATGTTTATATGTGTCTACAGTACTATACTCTATACAAAAATCGAAGGCGGCGGATGCCCCTCCTACTGGGGTAAGAGGCTGGCCATCACCCACATTATTATTATCTCTATCTATTAAATTGTTGTAAGAATTTCCCTCACCACCACCACTACCACCACCACCATCACCTAATGATGAATAAATACCATAATAATAATGAATATGAGGTGATGGTAACGGGAATAATGAAAGTATTTCCTGTATCTCTTTTTTTTCATATATTTTTTAATGTTTCATATTATAGTAATGATGAAACTGAGTCCAGATTCGTGTTCAGTATGACCAAAAACCTTTATGTACAAATTTTCATGAAATTCCGAGGTGTGGAAATTATCATGAAATTTCCAAGGGTACCACCTCAGATTTTTTGGCAGAAATCATGTATTTTGAAATAACTCGAAAACTATGAGGTTTACGTAAAAAGAGTATAGTATATAAAAGAAAGAGCAGGACACGCCCGTTCTTTTGAGCTATAGTGATATGGAATTGGAACATAAGTATAGATGTAAGAATTGAAAAAAGAAAACATTAATTTTGTTCACAATAATTAACTTTTCTCCAAAGGTATAATAGATATTGGAAAGGTGATGACATCAATCGATATATCTTTTCAAGCTACATAACTTTGTTTCTAATCCTTTTTCCTGTAAAGGTAATAGTTTCGTAGTAAAATGGCAAAAACATATTCGACCTCAATTCTGGTGGACATTTTCCGACCACAAAATCAAAAATGTCCACCAGAATTGAGGTCGCTTAATAGGCAGTGTTTTCTTGATATCTCTCGACTATTAATGGTGAAGAATGATGTGATACTGTTCCTTCATCCCTCAAAATGACATGTAGAGGAACAGGGAAGGTTTAAAATGAAGAAATATTATCACTTCCTTCCCGCCAAGTTCAGCCCAACTGATTATGAAAACATCTCTTACAAAACTACGCCTACAAAACTGTTATTTCTTGATATTATCTCTTCGGTATACTGGTATGTTTGTCTATACCGCACATCCTTATTGCTACCGTCAGCCCGTTAGCCTGTTAGCCCGTTAGCCCGCTAGCCTGTCTGCCCACCAAAACACACATTCAACACACTCTCAACACACCACACTCTCCTTCATCTCTATCCTTGTAAGTCATCATGTCCTAACACTCCTTATATTGTACCTAAAACACTATAATTAACACTCTTGGGTGTAAACGAATAATTACGTGTTTTTTTTCTCATTTTGTCATTGTTTTTTCCGTTTTTCTTTTTTCTATGGCTTATATAGGCTTTACTTTCGGTTTGAATATTTTTTATATATTCTATTCTATGGTTGATATTGGTTTAATTTCATTATTATTGCTTTATTCTATATATCGATTTTATGATTGACCATAGAAATAAACATTTTTCATGAAATAAATATAAATCAAATATAACAAATGTTTATGTAGGCAACGGTTAGGTGCTTCAGTCGATTTTTTAAAGTATATATAATTGCTTTACTTTGTATAATAAACATCTCAATTTTGGTTTAATATATACGTGATCCAGCAGTCAACGCACAACCGCCACTTTGAAACTTGTTGATGTTCTTATATTAGGTTAGTTACGCTTAATAGGTAATGTTTTCTTTATATCCCTCCACTATTAAAGGTGAAGAATGATGTGTTACTGCTCCTCCATCCCTTAAAATGACATGTAGAGGAACAGGGAAGGTTTAAAACGAAGAAATATTATCACCAGGTCAGAGGTTCTGTCTGGCTGCTAGCGGTCACAAGATTATCATTATCATTATGCTATGCACAGCATAGCATAATGATAACTGTTACTCACTAGTTAATTAAGGTTGAACCACACATGATAATTTAAGAACCCTTTATGAAGATTAAGATGTATCAAAAAAAATATTTAATCATTCATTCTTTTTTTCTATGTATTTCTAATAGTTGTTGGAACCTTAAAAAGTGTCATTCAAATTTTTAATTCTATCATTGCTCCAGCTGTGATATTTTTCTCCATATAAATACACAAATGAATCATGTAAAAATAAAAAATAATTTATTCCCCCACTGAGGAGAGGTAATTAAGGTAGTAGGGTAATGATAAAACGATGTCTTTCATAAACTTATCATTAGAATACTCTGTACAAACAACATTGTCTATGTACACCCTTCACCATCCCCCTGCCCGCCCATCCACACCTCAATACACCTTTGTTTGCACCATACAAGTTTTCAATTGCCAACAACATTGTCAGGCAAAACACACAAAAACTAATTACCTAGCTAGTAAATAATATGTTTGGTGGTATAATTTACAATTTTTATTATATTATTACTGATATTCTATTATAATCTTCCGTAATAAAGTTAATTTGGACAGGCAACAGGAGGGAAAGGATCCACCCGACACGTACACCTTGGAAGGGAAGAGAGGAAGGAAATTTCTACAACTGCATCACCAACTTGACAGCCAGCCAGCCAGCACAGACATCCAACTGCACCACCACCACCACCACCTACTCCATCATTACACTTGCTACATTTCAGGCTAACAATGAGGTGGCCATCAAACAGGTGAGTGATTGCATGGCTAAAATAAATATTGTAAGGGTGCGTTCACTCAGTCAAACACTTCGTCGGACAAACACTGTTACCATATCACACTACAGAGCAGGATGAAGTCATAAACATAGAATGGAGCAAAACTGATCTGGTAGCACTGTTTGTTGCCAGATCAGTTTTCCTGCTATGAAGTATGATATGGTAATACTGTTTGTCCGCCTAACAGTGTTTCATCATGTGTGTATGCATCCTTAGAGGGCCAATTGAACTGTTTCTTAATCTCTGTGCCTGTTGGCTGCTTCTTTCTTGACAGCTGCTATGCACTTGGCCATGGTGGGTGACGCACGGCTCACTGGGTTGGTCATGTAGAAGTCTTCCAACACTTTCTGAGGGACGTCTATGGGGGCTGCCTCCTGCTTGCCCTTCACCAGCTGGGATATAAAAGAAAGGCGAGTGAGTATGGATGAAAGAGGAATGTCGGTGGTGGAGCAAGGAAGGATGATTGTGTGTGATAGAAGTGAATGTAGAGCAGAGACCAGACGCGTTGTGTTTGGCCGGCTGGGATGGGGTTGAACTTCTCTTCTAGGTGGGATCAAGAGACTAATAAGATAGAGGAGTGTATATGTAGGTGTGTATGCATACCTTGAAGGACATTATGCGAGAGAACATCGTAAATGGATAGACCTTGCAGGATAATCTATTTAGTATATAATAGTTAGAAGTTATTGGATGAAATTTAAGGAGCTGTTGCATTAACTTAACTTTATTTAGCTTTACTTAACTGGCATTGCTTCCATAGGCAAACCAATTCAACCTATCACCTGAGCGAGGGCTGAAGCCTGTGCGAAGTAGTTAGCTTCCTCCACATCTCCGTAGCGGGTCAGGTTGGGGGAGACCTCTGCTAGGCGGTCCCTCACTTCAGAGAGCTTGTCATAAGGCAGCTGGGCGCCCACAACCTGTAAGGCAAACCAACGTAAGGGTGAGTGAAGGGAGGGAAGGAAGTAATATTGGTCTATCTATCTATATATAAGATTTATATCCCTATTGAAAGGATAGAGGCATGACTAGGTATTTAGGGTTCAGGGAGACTTTACTCTTCTATAATAATAATAATAATAATGAAAATTGTAACTAATCTACTAAAAGCTCAGGTATGTATAATCTTTACAACTAAAATAAAAATATGATTAAGTAATTGAATTCATGAAATAGAAAGAAAGGCAGTTCTGTTCAAGTGTAGAATACAATGATATATTCACAACACAGCACATGGATACCCACCTCTGACAACGCCCTGATGATCTTCCAGTCCTCCCTGGCCATCCCTGGGGGCACAAGGGCTGCCTGGGTCTGCTGTGCCCGGCCCTCAGTGTTGACGTAAGTAGCGGTCTTCTCCGTGTACGCTGCCCCTGGGAGGACAACATCAGCCATCTCTGCACCTCGGTCTCCGTGGTGACCCTGGAAACAAGGAAGGAATGTGGTGTAAGTATGTATGTGACAATTTCATTTCACCCGAAGGCATAGGATATATATTCTATGCCTTCGGGTGAAAGTTATTGTTATTATTATTATTATTATTATTATTATAACATTCCCTGTGAATCATTTGTCAGTCTGATACAAAGAGAAAGAGATAAAACACTACATACCTAAATATCAATCATCTACATTCAATACTAATACCAAAAGAATAATAACTTTAATAAAACTCTACTTTTTTCACCCTCAACAGAGTGAAAATCCTTGACACCTCACCTGGTAAATAACAAGGCAGTCTGCAGGCAGGTCTTCTCGGGTGATGGCACCTTCGTCGGCACCCAGGAGGTAGAGGACCTTTGGGGGAGCATTGCGGACCTGGCTCACCCCTGGAGTGTAACCCAGGTCAAGGGCAGCCACCTGGGAGGCTACACGGTGCAGCACATTGAGCACCCGCCACCCAGCTCCACCCTCACACCCGGCACGCAGCTGTGGGGGAAGGAACACTGAGGTTACACTTGTATACAATAAGATGGATAATGTATATGCTTATGCAGTACAACTTTTTCTAGCAGTAGTAAGTTAGTAATATTAAGATAAACATCGGTTACATTATTTTTGGTTCAAATAACAAAGTACGTATATTGAAGAGTTGCTGATAGATAGAGGAGGAGGGATTGAACTAGCAAGGAGGGAGGAAGGGAGTGTGTGGATAGGGAGAGGTGGAGGCTCTTCTATAACGACCACTCCTTTGTAGGACATTACCAGAGGGAACAAGACGTCAGATAGATTTATTGACCACAGTTTTATAGATGGATAGAAGCCTTGGGAACACATTTAATTTTTGATATGATAGAACCACAAAATAAATCTAGTTCCACCCACCTGCTGCGCTAACTGCTGCAGGCGAGCATTGAGCAGCCCTCCATCAGGTCTTGAGAGGAGGGATGAGCCCACTACTATCATGGGTCGCTTGGCAGCCTTGAGTCGCTGTGAGAAGGGATGAGCACCAGACAACAGCTGCTCAATCACTGCCGGGTCCTCACCAAGGTGCTGCAGAAGGGGGGTGAAGGAGGTGCTGATTAGTCAAGGGTGCACTGAAGAGGACTTAATATAATATAATGTCTTGTAAATGTATAAGTTAAGATTTACTGTTGATCTGTGACTGTTACTTTGTCATTTAGTGTGTAGTCTACAGGCCTATTACCTTTACCTACGCTCATAATGCTACACTTGTTAGCACGCACACACACACAACACACTCGCCTTCATCTATATCCTTGTAGGTCGTCATGTCCTAACACTTCATAAACTGTACCTAACTCGCTATAATTAACACTCTTGGATGTAAACGAATAATTACGGTGTTTTTTTCTCATTTTTTCATTGTTTTTTCCGTTTTTCTTTTTTCTATGGCTTATTTAGGCTTAACTTTCGGTTTGAATAATTTTTATATATTCTACTCTATGGCTTATATTGGTTTAATTTAATTATTATTGTCTTTTTCCGTTTTTCGATTTCATGATTGACCTTAGAAATAAACATTTTTCATGCAATAAATACGAATCAAATATAACAAATGTTTATGTAGAAGAGAGTTAGGCATTTCACTCGATTTTTTAAAGTATATATAATTGCTTTTCTGTGTATAACAAAAAAAAGTATTTTGAAATAATATATACGTCCTCGAACAATTGCCACCTCACGTCCGCCATCTTACTCTTCTTCTTCTTCTGTGACCTGTTCCGCTTTTGTCACGTGCGCCATCCTACTCTTCTTCTTCTGTGACCTGTTCTATGATGTTATATCAAGTTATTACGCTTAATAGGCACTGTTTCCTCTATCCTTCCACTATACATGGTGAAGAATAACGTGTTACTGCTCCTCCTTCCCTCAAATAGACTTAGAAAGGAAGGAAAAAGGTGTACATCCCTAGTGCTACTTTCAGCCTGCCAGCCCGTCAGCCCACCAAAACAAACACACAACACAACACACTCGCCTTCATCTATATCCTTGTAGGTCGTCATGTCCTAACACTTCATAAACTGTACCTAACACGCTATATTTAACACTCTTGGATGTAAACGAATAATTAAGGTGTTTTTTTCACATTTTTTCATTGTTTTTTCCGTTTTTCTTTTTTCTATGGCTTATTTAGGCTTTACTTTCGGTTTGAATAATTTTTATATGTTCTACTCTATGGCTTATATTGGTTTAATTTAATTATTATTGCTTTATTCTATTATTCGATTTCATGATTGAACTTAAAAATAAACATTTTTCATGAAATAAATACGAATCAAATATAACAAATGTTTATGTAGAAATAAGTTAGGCATTTCACTCGATTCTTTAAAGTATATATAATTGCTTTTCTGTGTATAATAAAAATCTCAATTTTGGTTTAATACATACGTGATCAACAATGCCAACACGCCTGGCACCTAACAGTACTTGTTGAAACTTGTTGATGTTCTTATATTAGGTTAGTTACCCTTAATAGGTAATGTTTTCTTTATATCCCTCCACTATTAATGGTGAAGAATGATGTGTTACTGCTCCTCCATCCCTCAAAATGACATGGAGAGGAACAAGGAAGGTTTAAAACGAAGAAATATTATGACCAGGTTAAAGGTCCAGTCTGGCTGCTAGCGGTCACAAGAAGTTAGTTACTACCTTACTACACCTTTCCTGGGCTCTGCCAACCCCTGCCGCCCTTCCCTACAGGTACTACAGGGTCACACTCATCTTTCCTGCCACACCCCTGCCATTTAAAGCTGAACATAACACTTTAAACACCATTATTATGGTGTTAAATATGGGTGACTGTCACGGCGGTAAGGAAGGATGTCTCTTGATAAGGAAGGATAAGTAAGGATTTACTTTACATTTCCACTTACACAACATAATTTCCTTCCTACAACAAATACACATCCTTCATTTAATCTAACTAATCCTTTGACTATAACTAATTGCTCTTTCCCTCCCCATAATTTACCTAACCATCACCTCTACTATACCATCTACCTTTTAGATTAACATAGCGCCATATCACTTTAGTTAGATGTCTGGCGCTTACTTCTTTCTGCATTAACTAACTAACAAACCATCACCACCACTACTATTACTACTACTTATACCATCACCACCACCACTCACCTCTGATTCATAGGTCAAATCCACCTTGGGTCCCACCACAGCTACATCCAGTTCGTTATGCACCCAGGACTTGCGTAGGCGTGCGTTGAAGAGTGGAGCCTCAAAGCGAGGGTTCGTCCCCACCAGCACCACCAGGTCAGCCTCCTCCACGCCGGCTATGGTAGTGTTGAGGAGGTAGGAGGAACGCAAGTCTGTGCCGCTACCGTCCTCAGGGAAGATCTGGAGTGAGAATTGTGATGAATAGATGCAATAAAGAGGAATAATCTGAAGTGTAGAAAGATGGGATGAGGAGTAGATGTAATAAAGAGGAATAATCTGAAGTGTAGAAAGATGGGGTAATGAGTAGATGCAATAAGGAGGAATAGGAGAAAGATTTGGAAGGGATGAATGAGGTAGATAGAATGAAATCTTAATACAACACATTCTACAATAGTTTTCCCCCTAAATACAAGGAGAAAAAATAGGGAGAGATGCAAGAGGTAGATAGAATGAAATGTTAATACTATACAATCTATAATAGTCTGCCCCCCTTCAACCCCCCAACACACACCTCCTCCGTGCAGATAGCTTCCCCTCCGAGCTTGTTCACCATGTCCTTAAGAGCCACTAAGGATTCAGCATCGGCCAATCCTGCAATGAACAAACAAACAACCTCAGCATCTTGTTTACAGGAAGTCACACAAAGCAAGTCTCTTTTCTGTATTACACAAAAAAGACAAAATAAAGTATATATTATTATTATCATTATACACTCCTAAACACTTCCTAAACACACCACCACATCAAGGCAGCCACAGAAATAGGGACGAGAACATTATTTTGCATTAACTAACTAACTAACATGATCCAGAGTTATAGCACAGTGGCAATGATACACTCACCTCCTGCTACTACTGCCACTGATCCTTGTGCTTCCGTGAGTGCCCGTCCAGCCACCATCAAGGCGTCCTCCCACTGGCAAGGCTTGAGTTCTCCTGTCGAGTCCTTCACCATTGGGTACACGAGACGTTGGCGCTTCAACCCGTCACAGGCAAACCGGGACTTGTCTGACAGCCATTCCTCATTGATATCCTGTAGGTGGTCAGGTCAAGGTCAATGGTAGGGTTGTGACTATCTACTACTGTTTGATGAGTTAGTAAGACCAATGACAAGATGGTTACACATAGAGGGAGGGAAAGAAGGGATGGAATAAAGAAATATGGGATAATGAATGAAGGTAAAAATTATATATACAAGAAAAGGTTGGTCCTGGGAAGAGAGGGATGGAGGGAAAGAAGGGAAAAGAATACAGGAAAAATGGGATAATGAGGAAAGATAAAATTGATGAACACAAGAGAAGGTGGTGATAACGAGGAGTGTGTGTAACAGTGTAACCCTCACCTCGTTGGTCCTTGGTAGTATACGCAGCACCTCCCCCGTGCGATGGTTCACCACTATGTTAGAGCCGACGGCATCCATCACGTCCACAGAGTCAGTCCGGCGCACCTCCCAAGGCCGGGCGGTGAAGGCGTAAGGCTGGCGAGGAGGACATGTTTAAGTATTCATTGAACCCTTATGGAAAAGTGTGTGTGTGTGTGTGTGTGTGTGTGTGTGTGTGTGTGTGTGTGTGTGTGTGTGTGTGTGTGTGTGTGTGTGTGTTGTCTTTCTCAGTTGTACATTTATCCTTCCTTTTTGACTACATGAAATACAAAAAATCACAACTACAAAACAATGATAAAATACAAGAGCTCATTCTTCAACATGGTCTACACACACACACACACACACACACACACACACTAAATAAATAAATAAAACAAGACATGAGTTGATATCAATTATACAGTTATAAATACAGTCACACATACAGTTACATACACAGTTACCCTTGTCCACCTACCTTAGAAGTGAGTGCTCCTACAGGACACAGATCGATAACATTGCCGGACAACTCGGACATCAGCATCTTCTCCACATAGGTGCCAATCTGCATGTCACTGCCTCGCCCGGTGGTGCCTAAGTCCTCCACGCCAGCCACCTGCGAGGGGATAAGGCTCACATCTCTCTCTCTCTCTCTCTCACACACATCTATGTCTCTCTATCTGTCTCTCTCTCACACACCTCTCAAGCAAAGCGAACACAGCATTTTTTTTTTAAACCTAATTCATTAAGAGGTGGAAATAAACACACTATCTCTCTCTCTCTCTCTCTCTCTCTCTCTCTCTCTCTCCTCTCACACACACACACCACACACACACACACACACACACACACACACACACACACACACACACACACACACACCTCCGAGGCAAAGCGAACACATCGGGTACAGTGAATACAGCGCGTCATGATGGTCTTGACGAGAGGACCAATATTCTTGTCCTCCACTGCCCTCTTGTTGTCCAGGAACCTTGAACGATCATTACCAAACGCCATCGACTGGTCCTGAGAGAGAAAGAGAGAGAGGGAGAGAGTGAGTGAAGGGTGGTGGTGGATAAACAGGAGGTATAGGATAATGTTGGATAAAAGGGGAGTGTAAGATAATGTAGAATAAAGGGGAGGTATAAGATAATGTGTACATGTGTGTGTGTGTGTGTGTGTGTGCGTTACCTGGAGGTCACACTCTCCTCCCTGGTCACAGATAGGACAGTCAAGTGGATGGTTGATCAGCAGGAATTCCATCACACCTTCCCGAGCCTTGCGTGTCATATCACTGTCTGTCTTGATCCGCCAGCCCTTCATCACCGGCATGGCGCACGCTGCTACAGGCTGGAAAAACAAGCAAAATACTCATAATTCAATATATATACGACTCTACAACAAGAAGAAAATCATACAAATTCACACACCAACAGATTTTCCTAGTAACAATTTTTTTCATCATTTAGCAAACCTTTATTAATTAACTTCACTATATTGTAATTAGCATTAGCCAGGTGTAAAATGAATCGTCTCACCTTAACAGACTTCTCCACCTCCACCAGACACATCCTGCAGTTCCCGGCTACAGACAGTCTCTCGTGGTAACAGAAGCGAGGGATCTCCACCCCGGCCTCAGCTGCTGCCTAGGGACAAAAAGGACATATAGAGGTAGAAGTAGAGATAGAAACATAGACGTAACTAAACAAACCAAATCTAACTCCACCTCCTGAAACAAATTGAAATAGACCCCAATTTTCAACCTACCTGCAACACAGTGGTCCCGGGCGCTACCATCACCGGCTGGTCATCAATGAAGACTTCAATCTTATCCGGGGCCGATGACTGTGTCCGAGATGACCCGCCCACCGCCCCCAGAGCACCCACCCTTCCCCGGGGCGCCCCATGCTGCAGGAGACGAGATACTCCCAAACGCAGCATTCTGGCTCGACAAAAACCACTACCACGGCACTGGAAAATAATATAGATAGTTTACTCTCTCTCTCTCTGTGTCTCTGTGTGTGTGTCTGTCTGTTTGTCTGTCTCTCTCTCTCTCTCTCTCTCTCTCTCTCTCTCTCTCTCTCTCTCTCTCTCTCTCTCTCTCTCTCTCTCTCTCTCTTTTACTTGTTATGTTCTTGTTATATATAGTGTTAATATATAGTGCTATTTATGTCAAGGTTGTGGTACACTTAGTTTTGTTATCGTTGTTATCATCACAATATTTAAAGGCTTAACTTATAGTGAATTAAGAGTCTTCCCTACACAACTATCTACCTATTTATTCATCTATCTGTTTATCTATCTATTTATCTATCTGTGGTTTGTGACACCTCGCTCCCCCCCCCCTAAAGGTTATGGCCATGACAGAGGAGTGTGGTCGTGGTGGTAATAGTAATAATATAAGCTTTTTACCCAAAAGTTAGGCACGTGCCGTATCTATAACCGAGCACTATGAGGATACGGCTTACCTTAGGTTATGGTTAGATTAGGTTATGGTTAGGTTTGGTTAGGTACGGTTTGGTTCGGTTAGGTTCGGTTATATAAGCTTTTTATATTTCATTACCCAAAAGTTAGGCACGTGCCGTATCTATAAGCGAGCACTATGAGGATAAGGCTGCTGTACCTGTAAGCACTGCCATATAAATATGAAGTGGTACATACTATATATAGTGTACTGAACACATCTGTGAAGGTTTCAGGCGGTGCTCGTCATTACTTACCTGGTAAAGCATCGTTCAAGTTATGTTAGGTTATTGTTAGGTTATGTTAAGTTATAATTAGGTTACGTTAGGTTATGGTTAGATTAGATTATGTTAGGTTTGGTTAGGTACGTTTTGCTTCAGTTAGGTTCGGTTATATAAGCTTTTTATATTCTATTACCCAAAAGTTAGGTATTTCACCCTAGATTTTTTTCCGGATTGCCATATTATGACCTATATTTGATTACAATAACGAGCACCGCCTGGAACCTTGACAGATGTGTTGAGTACACTATGTATAGTATGTACCACTTCATATGTATATCCATATCGTACGAACAGTAGTTATGCAGATTTAACCTAACCTAACCTAACTTAACTATAACTACCTAACTAACTAGAAGTATAAGTATAATAAGGGTCGGCAAGACATTCGTACTGGAGGAGGAGGAGGAGGAGGAGGAAAAGGAAGATGAAGAGGAGGAGGAGGAAGAAGAGGAAGAGGAATATGACCGGCCTGACCTACCCTTGCAACCTGACACTCATCCTGGTTCTAAACAAACAAAATAAAACAAACACATAAGTTAACACACTGGAACACAATGCTAAATATATATAAAACAAAATTAAAAAATTACATATACGTAAAATCAACGTGATAGCCAGATTTTCCTCATATATCCTAATTTTTCCATATAAAACAAGTATGTGATTATTTATATACGTCCTCTCGTTTATTTAGTGGAGTTTTAATGGGTGAAAGTGTAATAAAAGTGTTAATATAAGGTTAAATAAGTTACTAAAGACCGGAGAGTTCTC